>NDGM011189679.1:0-25111 GCA_002564305.1 Octomys mimax
TTAAATTTTGGAAGTTCAAGTACTCCTGAACTATCCATGGGTCTCCCTTTTAAAGCCTTTTACACTTTTCCCGATTTGTTTTATTTGTCTAGTGCTTCCTTTCACACTTTCCGTTGGCCAACCTTTCTGTGTTCACTACACATATAAAAAATCATATTGATTGGGGCCAGGGAGATGGCTCAGTAGAGTAAGCACTTCCCTGGCAAGGGCCTGAGTTCAATCCCTGGTTCCAAAAAAACAATCATGTTGGTCATCACAACAACTGCAAGAGGGCCAACCAAATAGCTCAGTGGGTTAAAGTGCCTGCAAGTAGGCACAGGGGCTGGGGGTTTGATCTCTGGACCTGCAGTGCTGGCCCTGCTCCTAGGGCACGCTGAGAGAGCAATTCAGACTGGGCGTGGTGGCATGCATCTGTAATCCCAGCTCTTAGGAGGCCAAGGATGCAGTGCCCGAATCACGCTTCAGAGCCCAGGCTCTGCCAAGTCCTCACACTGTTGCCACCTACGACCCCTCCTCCCTCTGTTCTCTGTCTGTCCTCAAGTTATTCTCATTCCTATGAGGTTTATGCCAAGTATCTTCTGAAAGGTACACTTTTTCCTTAGTGCCAGGGGTCTTTCCACTCTGGGTCAAATATTCGCAAGGACTTGCCATCTACACACTGGCCATAATCAAGTTTTTCTTTTCCTGTTCACTGCCAAACTTTTGTTGACTATTTTTACTTATAGTTCATCTTCCTTTATGTTACTCACATTCATTCAGTTCCTAAATGCTGGCTTCTAGTTATTTGAATAATACTTTAAAAATTAGCCAGTAACTTCTTAGTAAGGCAAATGCTCTCTTCTCAGCATCCTGACCTTTCCTTCTGGAGCCTCTGTACCACGCATTACCCTGGACTGGTTCTTATCATTTTTGTTTTATCTCGCCTCTTCTACTGCTACTATTTCTTCTCCTCCATCTTCTTAAAAGCACATGTTTAAATTAATGTTTAATCCTCAATCTACAGTCTTTGATGCCCAGTATCTGTCAGGCTGATGATTCTCAAAACACAGGGTACATCAGAATCAGTTGGACGACTGCTTGTAATTCTGGGCTTCAACCCCAGTCTAATTTATCTTGTCTGCATTGGGAACACTTACCCAAGACAAGGTAACAAGAACTATCAGGTTGGAGTGGAAATCTCCTTCATTGCCAGTTGTGAATTGCCCCTTCTTTGTGTTTCAATTTCATATTCTCTTCACTAGATTGGCCTTCACCCTTAAACTTCAGTCTTGAATTCCCAAGGAGAGTTCCCAGACATTTTCCTTGGATGCTGAATGGGTATCTCAAAGCCACACTGTTGAATTCACCATACTGCCCTTTCTAATCCTCTGTGAAAACTTCCAAGGTAGAAAGCTCTTGGGTAGCAGAATGGATACAGGCAGACACTGTGATTCTGGTGGCAACCTATGGGGAAACTGCTTTTCTACTCCTGCTATTGCTAGTATGAAAGAAAATGTTTCCCAGATATCCAAGACTTTTCAGTGCTTTTGAAAAAGATATCTAAAATTTTAGGCACAGCTTTAAAGTTTGTTTAAAAATTTTGTTTAAAAACATAAAAGTCAAATGAAAGACATTTTCTACATGGATTAAGCTGAAGACTGAGTTTGGAACCCTAACATGGTATAGCCCAAATCCCCATTTTCTTTGCAAATAATGCAAATCCTGCACAGATAATCTACAAGTTATCACTTCCTTAACCACTAGGTACTTTTCTCCCAATCTGAATAACTGCTATTCTCACAGCCAGTATAGAATTATCTAACAATTCATATAATTTTTGTACTATCTTGTAATGCTCACTGGTGTTTCCCCATGAAATTTGTTCTTCAAGAGGATCTTCATTTTACAGGGGCCTGCCAAATAGCTCAGCAGATTAAAGCACCTGTTTAGTCAGACAGGGGGGCTGGGAGTTAGATCCCCAGCTGTCCCACACCCGGGGCACTCTAAGAAGGCAATTGAGACAGGGTGTGGTGGCACTTGCCTGTTATCCCAGTAATTGTGAGGCTGTAAACAGGAGAATCACTGAGTCCAATCTAGTAGTGAGACCCTGAATACCCTGTAGACCTTTCCCTAAAAAAATACAATCAATCAATCAATCAATCAATCAATAAATAAATCTCAATGAAAAATCTGTTAAGTTTTTGGTTGTTTTATATGGGCCTTGCTACTTTTTCATATCAGCGATATGTGCTAATACATGTTTACATTAATATGCAAATACATATATACCATCAGTGGAGCATCTGCTTTCATAGTCCATTAGATGTTTCAGTTCAAATTTCCAAGCCACCTAATAAATTGGCTTTATTATTCTTGGACTTCTAAAGATTAAAAAAGTAATATTTGGCATATTAAATTGCTTGTCTAAATTTATACATCAGGTAAATAGAACTTTTCAGATTTAAGCTGAGGTTCATCTGACAGTAAAATCCCTATTAGTTTTCTTGATTTCTCATGCTCTCGACATATAGTGAATAAGTCCAGGTAAAAGTGAGTCCTCTGTCCAGTCAAGTTGACATTATCATTTGTAACGTTTTGCAGATGTGGAATATTATTGTTTCTCTAAAGGACAAATAAAAGACAACTTCATTTGGAAATAAAATATTCAGAAATTCTCCATTGATTGTTAGAGATCACTAACAAAGAAATTTATATCTTAAAGCAGGTATTGTCTTATGACATGTAACGAATTCTAGTTCAACTGTGGATCTAACTTGAACTGAATGAATTTCATGGAGACAGCTTTGTAGCAGACTTACTTTGGAGAGTTGGGTAAGACAGCAAATATGACATTCTGAAAATCTTGACAGCATCCATACACTGAGTAGTTATTTAAGAGAATACTCCATCAAATATTCAAAGTATATAGCCAACTTCAGGATCATATTTCAATGGAAGAAGAACTGCAATGGCATTTCAATGGCAGGCATGCATGTTTGCCTGTAGTCAGAATTTTACTCCCTTAAAATTCATATACTGAAACCAAACATCTAGTGAGGAGGTGGGACTTTTTAAAAGAAAGATTAGGTTTTCAGGGCAGAATGGTCAGGAATGGCATCAGTATCCTTATAAGTGTATTTTTCCAGGGAATTTTCTGCCACTCTACCATGGAAGGATACAGCTAGAAGGTTCTATCTGTAAACCTCAACAGACACCTAATTTTTCACTGTTTTGTTCCTCAATTCTTCAACCTCCAGAGCAGGGAGAAATAAATTTCTGTGGTTTATAACCCACCAAGTGTGCAAAATTTTGCTTTAGCAGCTTGAACATGCTATGATGATGAGTGACCACTTTATCTGTCAGCACAGTTCCACAGCACATTTTATGCTCTCCAAAAAATTTTGTGTTGGTACTTCTGCTAACGAATTGGGAGCTTCCAAGACTGGCACCGGTCACTTCATTTTACTCTAAGCTCTCCCAAGAGTTTCTTTTCTTTTTTTAACTACCCTCGTCCTTCTTATTCTACTTTAACTGACATCTCCCTGCTGTCTTTCTTTTTTCCTAAGTAGTACTTTATTTTTTGTCCCAATCCAACTGGGCTTTGAAAATGTCTCTGATGGAGATGGCATTGGATCATAAACAGAGGGTATCAATGATAAAATGCAATCTCAATCATTATTGTATGATAATTAATACATATTTTTGTCCTAATATTGAGGAAGAGTTCTTTGAGAGTAAAGAATAAATCTTTTTTTTTTTTATATCCCTGACATTATATACAAGGTTGAGTAATGTTAAGTGAATGAACAAATGTATGAGTACATGTAGCCATCAAGGTGAGCAGGAAGGCAGTGAGCACCTTAGGTGTATCGAGACACAGATGTAACTCTTCCCTTGCAAAATAGCAAAGTGTATGTCATATCAATAATGACGCATGGCTTTTTGAATCTTACATTTAGTCCCTTTCATCTGAGAAGGGAGTGGGAGTGAGCCATGCAACCACTCAGGACTCAGCCCAAAAGCACTTTATAATCTTTAATGTAAAGTGTTTCACACAAATTTTGTTAAGCGCACCGGACATTAGAATAAAAAACTGACACAAAAATATTAAAGGGATGTTCCATAGAATATAATATCTGCTGTAAGATTTTTATTCAATCTATGCTTTTTCTATCTTGGTATAAGTGCCTATTACAAAGCCCTCAAAGATGTGTTTCCAGGGTGATTTATCTATAAGACATAGTCTTGACTTGTCTGTGGAATATTTTTGAGTTTCATAACATTTAAACATACTTTTCTGTGCTTCAGTTATGAAAGAATGGAATTGTTTCATTTAAAAGAATCAGGATGCACCAACGCAAAAGAGACAAAGTCATCCAATATAGAAAGAAGTAGTTTTATGCAGGCAGTTTTCATTTTTTAAGGCTCAAATATTCAAAAAGTAGAAAGGATGAAAGCAAGCCCACTTTAATTTAAAATAACCTTCTTTACCTTAATTAAAAAAGCTCCAAAAGCAACATATTCAAGTGAGAAAGAAGCTTTTTTTTGGTCAATACTCACTGTATTAAATGTTGAAAGGCACACTGAATTAAGCTGCTCTGTGTCATCTCAGAAGATCAGTAACTGGGGAATTATACCAGGAAGAGCCTTGTATGGTATATAATCACATAATTCACAATGACATAAATGAACAGTGCAGTTCAATTACCTATATAAAAATTACTAAGTTTGTATACTGTATCATACATGGAACATTTAAAGTCATATGTAAAACACAACCTTCACTAGTTGAGGAAGGAGATTTAACAAGGGAGTACATTTGAAGTGTTCTGTGCAAAACTAGGCTTATGGGACATCTGCAAAAACAGTAGTTGCTGTGAATGATGCATGATCTTTAAATTACTTAATGCCAAAAAATTCAGCCTGATGTTATACTTAGGTTGCATAAAGGATTGTCAAGAAAGAAGAGATTGCACAGTTTTGTAATGCTGTCTCAACTCAAGTTATCAGCAATTTCTGCTTCATTTGTTTTCCTTAATCCTTCCCCTGTTACTGCAGGTAACCCATCCCATTAGTGCATTCTTTTCATTCCATAGCGTATTTGGAACACCCCTATGATACATGTTTAGTTTGTTCTACTTGGAAAGGTCACAGACTAAAGAGAAATGCTTTCTTTCTCCTGTTACTTCCTACATACCAGAAATAATAGAATGATTTCTTTTGGATTGTTTTGCCTTATAAACTCTTACTCAATCCACAGAATTATCTGTATCAAGATGTCTAACTTTGACCACAAGGGCCCAAAAAATGTTCCCAATAGAACATGAGATCTGTAATCTCAGAACTCATGATGATAATAGTAAAACATTCCACTGTATGGCTAATCCTGTTAAAATTTTCTAACAATCCTAGCAGAATTTTTATGATACATACATTGCCTTTGATATTGTTTACACTTAAATCACTCAGAAAGTTATTAAAGGGATGAATACTAGATGCAATTGTGCAAAACACAAAACAAAGCCAATTAAGTGACATAGCAAGTGTTGTTAGTGATTATGACTATTTTCTGTAGTTATATTTTATGTGTTATTTTGCAAACTACGTTTCTTTTATATTAGATTAAGCACTCAACATGATATAATGTAAGTGGATGTATTTTAATATCAGGTGAGGAGCATCCTGAAGACAGTTAGGAAGATTTCAGTTTTATAGGCATAAACTGAGGCTCTTCACTGTATAGAATTTTAACAAAATTAAAACTAATTATGTCCCAATGACATATGAAAAGTGAATACCACCTAAACAGAGCTACATTATTTTAGCCTTTCTATCACTAATAGTAAGACGAGTGAACTAGGGTTTATCTATGGGCAGAATATACTGCATAGGTTTGGTTGATGAATTCCGTTGTGTATTACTTATGTATGCCCATTCCACAATCAAACCCATGACTGTCGAATTGGGAAAAATTATGAAGTTCTGAAGAGAATCAATCTAATAATGGAATTCAGGGTTATTTAAAGGAAATGATACATGTGTTGATATTCAGTGAGTATGTAATTAACTCAAAAAATAATTTCAGTGCTATACTTTATTTTCTATGAGAGAGACTTGCTTTGTGTAATTATACTTGATATGGCTATAAGTATCTGCACATTAAAATCTAACATACCAGCTGATAGTTTTCTCTCCTCTCTAACTTTTACTTTTTTATATATATTTCTTCTTTATTCAGACCACATCAAATGGTTCAAATTTCAATGCTTTAGAAACCCTTTATGTAACATAGAAAGTTCCCTGCAAGAAGGATGTTCCGGAATGATTTATTTTCCATATCTGTGTAGCTATTCTTTGTTTAAAAAAATGTTATATTCTGCTATTGTAGCTGTTGTTTACTGTTCCTTTATTTTTAAAAATTATCAAATAGAAAAATGGATTAATAATCAGTATACACTATAGTACATGCCAACTCTCATGCCACAACTAAATAAAAATCTGCAGTGAATAACTGACATGGTAATCAAATATGGTTTAATTTAGGGGATCACATTGTGGAGAGAGAGCACTAGAGACTATAAGGAAAATGAGCATAATATATCTCTTGGCATATATTATACAAATAAGATACAGAAGGTATTGTCAAGGACTAGAGGACTGTTAAAAGATAAAAATATTCTCAAATTTTTCATTGAGATGAACTTCGCTGAGCAAAGTAATACATAGAATAACGAAGAATTTATTATGGAATAAAGGGTCATTTTAACAAACTCTTAATAAATAATGAAGAATAATGCAAGGGCCAGGCATATGGATAGCTCAGCAGCTTAAGCTCCTGCTGAGCAAGCTCAAGGTCCTGAGTTCGATTCCCAGTTTAAGAAAAAAAAACAAAAGAAACAGAAAAAAGAACAATGCATTCGTCATTAAGTAATTACCTTTGATAAATTTCTTCTTTTCTTTCACTATCATACTTAAAAACAATTGGCCTTATCTTTTTTTGGAGGAAGAATAACACCTTCAAATGCTTGCTGTGTTTCAGCTAGGTATAGGTACTCTTTGTACCATGAATACATATTAGCCACGGGGTCTCCCCTTAAACATAATGGGCATACAACCTGGGCTTAAGTACAAAATTTCATAGTTGTAGGTTTTTTGAATAAAATGTGAAAATAAGGCTTTGGATCCTGAGAGTATGGATGCATGACATAATGAATAATGCAGTTCAATTACCTATACAAAAATTATTAAGTTTGTATACTGTGTCATACACCGAACATTTAAAACCATGTGTAAAACACAACATTCTCTAGTTGAGTGAAGGTATTTAACAGGAGAGTACATGTGAAGCATTCTTGTGCAAAACTAGGCTTATGGGGCATCTGAAAAAACAGTAGTTGTTGAGATTGATGAACAATCCTTAAATTATCTAATGTCAGAAAATTCAGGCTAGTGTTATAATTAGATTGTGTATAGTCTAGAAAGAGGAGATTGCACAATTTTGTAATGCTGTCTCAATTGAAATTATCAGCAATATCTGCTCCACTTCTTTGCCTTGCTCTTTCCTTGTATTATGTCATGTAATAAAATGCAAGCAGTGCATCCTGACACAAAATACAGGGCAGAGATACTTCTTACCTCATGGTGCCTGGGAAACAGGAAAAGTGACAAGAAAGCGTGACACCACAATATAACCTTCAAGAGCAAATCCAAAATAATAATAACAATAATAATAATAATAATAATAAATTAATTAATTAATTAAAAAAGAGCAAATCTGCTTCTAACTGGTTCACCACCTGTGGAAAGCATCACAGGCTGTGGACCAGGCCTTTCTTACATGAGTCTTTTATTTTTTTAAATTTTTTTATTTTTATATGCTTGATACAAGGTCTGCAGCGTCTCACTACACAGATCTGACTCATAGCGATCCCCCTGTTATTGAACCTCCAATTGTTGGGATTACATGCGCAAGCCACCATGCCCAGTCTGAATTGCCATCTCAGTGTGCTCTCAGGGCGGGGCTGGCGCAGCATGCTGGGGTTCAAAATCTCAGCCCCTGTGTCTGCCTAGGCAGGTGCTTTAATCTGCTGAACTATCTGGCCAGCCCTTACATGAGTCTTTAGAGGGATATTCTGGATCCAAATTACAGGACCTCTTTCCAGTTACCTTATCACACCAAGGAGCTTCACAGTGTAAGACTACTGACAGATGCACATCCCAATGGAAAAGGCTACGGACTCACAATTGTAATTGTCACAGTTACTGTTTGATTAATATTTATTACTTCCTTCTGAAAATTACCTGTTTTTCAAAGAAATCATAAAGCATGAACATTTCTCTCTCTCTCTCTGTCTCTCTCTCTTTCTGTGTGTGTATGTGTGTGTGTGTGTGTGCATGTGGGTGTGTGTGCTTATAGGGAAATCTTTTTGTTTGGGCTCATCAGTGGCATCACTTGATGACTAGCTGTAATCTTGTTTGGGAAATAACTACTACTATTACTAAAAGGTATCATAATACACTGAAAATACCATTCATTACTTATAAGAAGTAGTACACCTTCTGAAGTTTGAGACATAGTTTTAGAACTATTGCCCTTTAATTTCATGTCAAATGGTACTGAGTATTTTAGGGTAATTACTGTCAAACAACATTTTAAGAAACATAGACATTCAAAAGTTCAAAATGTGCATCATTTTTGAACATTTTCTACAGCACACTCAAAAAGTTAATGTTTAGTCATGGAATTTTTTCAGTTTTAGTTTACTTTAAACCAAACATGGGAGCCAGCAAGATGCCTCAGCAGTCTAAAGCGCCTTCTTAGTCAAGCTTAGGCAGTCGCAGGGGACCGCAGTTTGATTCCTGGCACTACTTGCCACACCAGCTCCACTCTCAGGGTCAGCTGAGCTGGCCAAAGAAGAAGTCATATCTTATTTGTGCTGTTAATAATTATACTGCGAATTAAATATAAGCTTCATTTTATATATTAATTATATGCTAAATTATACAAATGTGTGACTCATATAAATATAATTGGTATACAATAATAGAAATATTACTTAAGATAGATGAATAATATAACAGTTTAAAACAAATATCCCACACGGAGCTTAGGAAAATCTATTCTTTTTAGTCATGACGCATCCTGCTTGCCCCCTCTGGTCATCTCCTGCTCCCTTCCCCATGTACCCGTACCTTCTTTTTAGAAAATCTTCTATTTCTCTCTATTGTTGAAGCATATGTGCAGAACATATACTTATATCTCACTTAGTTTTGTCCTTCCAACATTTACTTCAATGAACTATAGTTTACAAATTTTACTGCAAATTAATTTTCACCTAATATTTTCTTTATTTACATTTTTTTTTGGTGGTGGTACCAGGGATCAAATTCAGGCCCTTGCACTTGCCAGGCAAGCACTTATTCCACTGAGACATCTCCCCAGCCCACCTAATATTTTCAATTATAAATTCAACTACAATGGGATAAGGGCTTATGATTATGTTATTTTCACTTAATCTAGACGTCCATCAAACAAATAACATCACAATTGAAAGCTATGTTTATATCTTTTCACTTAGGCCTATCCACACAATCCACACACCCATTCACTTTTTGCTACCATGAGCACAGTGTTCCTAATATTCTCATATTTCATCATTTATTCAAATGTGCTAAGATTTTCCTATGGTATATGTTCAGAAGTGGGATTATAGAAGAGTACAGAACACAGGTTTCCCAAAATGTCTGTCTCACCACAAAATAATAGTTTAATCACAACGTTGCTAACATTTACAATATAGGTCTTTATAAAAATGTTCCCCAAACTATCTAAAATGTTATTTTTGGTAACATTTCTAGTTTTGATGGATTAATAATTACCTTATTAGTAAAAATTGAGGACAGTTTTTAAATTAGCAATGCTAAGGCATTTCTGTCTGGTATTTTTAAGAACCTTAAAGCATACCTTTACTGAGTTGTGTACTGGTTCCAATGTATGGGGTGATTTTTAAGAGAGAGTATTTGTCACATTGTTTTCATGATTTCTGTTTACAATCACCATATTTGGAAGGAGAATCTCAAGTGCAAATATGTCTGTGTGTCTGTCTTTGAATAAACTAGACAAAAATAACAACTAAAAAATAACAATCCAAAAACCATCCTTGTTTCCAAGCTCTTACTCCTTAGAAGTTCTGTCTCCACAAGTTTTGGTCAATTCAAAGCAGTTTACATTTGGTCTAGAGAAGTCTCTTTTAGCTTACAAATTGGCTTTCACATGAAATAAACTAGTTAAGAGATCACAGATAATTTAAATATTTAACAGTAAAAATAAAACTATGTTTTCTGGTATCATAGACAAAAAATAGCAGATGAAGTAAATATCTATCTCATTTCAATAGTGCACATAAAATCTCCCATGTTATAGGGGATTTTTATATGGGAAACATTTTTATATGAGAAATAACCAGATATTCATGCAAATTTACTATTATTTAACCAATACTCAAGATAAGCTACTTAAATTATTCCAGATGAGGCCTGACGTTTTCCTGAAAGCAATGGCTTCATTTAATGCCGAACCACTCCAGAGATAACAAAGAGCTACTGATGCAATTATCCAAACATGGCTAAGTCCCATTAAACCACAACCTTCTGGAGGATCTGCCACAACTAAATTCATAGGATGAGCAGATCTGCTGGCTTACCATTCCTTTCATAGAGGATAAAAAATCTTACGAACATCAGCAAGTTAGCGTGTAGACTGCTGGAAGATAATTAAGTTCACCTAAAAACCATAAAATCAATCAATGACAGTGATCCAGGAATCTTTTCTGACTCTGAGGTCACTTCCACTACCATCTACATTTCTGCATTATTCATAGGGGAGATCACAATACACAGAAATAAAATAGACAAATGTGTCAATAGAATTCCTTAAAAGTTGTTACTTAAGCTAATAAGCAAAGATACCAAATATTACTTAGTCCTCTAATTGGCAAAAAATTAGAATAGACATTCAGTTCTTTAAGTTAATAAAATCATATCTTAAGTTTTTGAAAGTGTGAACATTCTGCCTGCAAAAATTGTTACCTCTTTACTTCTCATGTTTATGGGTCTTGCTGTTCCAAGTGTGATCTGTGCCAGTAACAATGCTATAGATGTCATCTTAAGCTTCTTAGTTCAGACTAACTAAATCAGAGACACAACTGAGTCGAGGCTGGGGAGATGGCTTAGTGGAATAAGCACTTCCCTGGCAAGTGCAAGGGCCTGAGTTCAATCCCCAGTTCCACCAAAAAAAAAAAAAACAACTGAGTCAAAATCACCATGCATTTCATATGCAAATCTCTGCTTGAACACACTATTTGATAGCATGTAGGAAATTCCATCAGAAAGTTCCATGCATCTTCATTGGCCCTAGAGGCTAGAAGAAATGAATTTTAAGAGTCAAAATAGCACCTACAATCAAAAAACTCAAGATAACTTTTAAAGTTAAAATCTGTCTTTACCAAGCTGAAGTATCTAAAAAATACATTTGATTTAGGAAGCCCTGTTTTCTTCGCCTTTTGAAAGACTGTGTACCATTTTCAGCTGGTATGTCACATAGTCTATTTCTAATACATGTGGGTATTTCATGGTGTGCCCAAATTTGAACAAAAAGCACTTTGATCTCATCTGGAAGATTCTTTAAAATATGTAAGTAAAAGGAAAGGCTAGCTTAGAGAATGTGAGAACACTTCAGAAATTTAATTATATATTTTCACTGTGCCTACAGTCTTCCCCACAGTCTTTGGTCAAACAATTTCAGAGTAACCCACTGGAAATTGGATATGTGTTATCAAGTCTAAATCAGTGCTACCTTTACATAAATAAAGACTTCAGGACTCAGAGCCAAATTCCACTGGCACCCTGCATGGGTATCAGTAA
The DNA here is from genome assembly GCA_002564305.1 of Octomys mimax. Lineage (NCBI taxonomy): Eukaryota > Metazoa > Chordata > Mammalia > Rodentia > Octodontidae > Octomys > Octomys mimax. The sequence continues at coordinate 11,902 of NDGM011189679.1, forward strand.
ATACAATGGTAATAAAACAATTAAGCAAACATTTAAAAGGCACAGAGAGTTAAAATTACAGTGCAATTATTACCTAAATCACAGATTAAAGAAAAATAAAGCCAAACATGTCTGTTTATAAACAGTGCTTAATTTGTTATTTTGTTAGGTTCTGTGCGTAGGTGTCTTATGTCTGACGTGGTATTCAGCCCCTTGCTTTCTTAAGTAGAATTTTCCTGTTAAATTATGGCTCGAATTAACCAACATGCCAGCACACTATGATATTATTCTCCCAAATATTCACTCACTTAGAAATAGCACCATTATTTTGGAGAACTCTGTTTAGTGTTTGTGCGTGCTTTCAGATGTTTCATTAAGAGCAATTTATTTCAAAGGAACTGAAAAGCTGTGCAAGGCAGCTTCTAAAAAATTTTAAATGTTTAGTCTTCCAAGGAAGAAAAAAATAATAAAACCGCTGTGAATTCAAAACGAGTTTTACAAATGTAAAGCACACTTGGGAAGTTCACTGAGAGGGCAAGTGAGAGGAGAGTTGAAAGCACAGGGAGCTAAAGTTGACTTTTCATGGAGAAAGCACTAGCTTCCAGGTCCGAGTTTGTCAGCTGCTGTGATTCAGCTGCCACTGCCCTGGTGTGTGTCCTCCTGCTTCTTACATTTAATTGGCATCACTTTGCAGAAATGATTGTAATCAGTGCATCAGAAATGGTCTTCTCTTCAGACTACTGATTTTTATAGTTCATTAAAAGGGTTTCTCAAGAGACATTCACATTGAATTCTGACTTCCAGAGTGACGACAAAGGAAGAGCTACAGGCAGTGAACGAGGTCCCACTGTGTAGTCACACTGACCCATGAATCTGATTCAGAACTCATAGGCCTGTTCTGTCCAGGGCCTGCTGCTTGCACAGCTGTCTAGATGGCCCAGGGCGAAGCTGAGTGACCTGTCTTTCTCTCTTTGTCAATTCCACCATCACATGCCCGGACTCAAAAGTGAACAGATTTAAGAAAATAAAACAACAAAGCATACATTTAAGAAATATCTTCATGTATATTTAGAATTCCAGCATGAAGAACACAAGAAAATTTAAATTTAGAAATTTAACATACTGTGAACTCATTGCTTTGAAAAAATAAATCCTTTAAATAGCCCTGTTTCTGTCTTTGAAAACAGTATTTTAACACTTTACATAAAATATTCCAATTAAAATTTTTTACATAAGATCCCTGAAACCATAAATCCAAAAGCTATATTTCTAAAAGTCCTCCAGGCTTAGAGGGCTTACCACATATACAGCTAAGAAAAAGTTTCAAAGGAATTATGTACCCCCCCTCATTTTGCCCCAATCATTAAGCTTTTTAAAAAGATAAATGGAGACCACTGAATAGGCCAGAGATAATAGAAACCATTTTTCTGTGGGAACAAATTAATTATGTATTAGTAATTATTTAAGTGTTTTAGTGTTCCATTCTCTAAATATGTACTTGAAGGTTAGAAATGCATTGCCTAACTACTAATGCTCAAACATTATACCAAGAGGCTGGCACAGTTAAAAACAATAAATCTATTTTCGGACACTTATGCCTTTAGTCACATGATCCCTGGAGTGGCTTTTTAAAACTTGGGGAAACGACTCATCCAGATTTCCATCTTCTCTCTTTGCTCTTTGAAATCTTTTGTGTAATCCTCTTCATTTATTGTGGACCCTGTATTCTCTGAAAGAAATGAAACTGAGCTGGAAAGGCAAATGAAGATGCTTATCACTCTCGTGGCTATTATTTACTATTCATATGTGACTTTATAACTACATATTTGGCAGCTTCTATATTCTAAGCATTGGCCTGGGGATATAGAGGTGAATCAGAAATCAATTCTGTCCCCAAAAGGGTTCCTGACTCATGCTGGCTTATCAGCATGAAAACAAATCAGTCCACCATAATAATAATGGGAGTGACTCCATAGCTGGGTTCCCGTGCCTGGATGAGAGACAGCCTGCTCCACGATGACCAAGTCCTCCATCAACCATGAGGGGCTACTTTCTTCCATGAAGGAACAAATCCAGGAGTGGATACATCTGTGCTGAAGTCCAACAGGATGACAAAAGGAAGACAATCTCAAAAGCTTTACAGAGAAAATAGCATTAATCTCCCTTTTTTTTTCTTTGATCAACAACCTATAACTTATGATGCTCATCAATAGACTTGTGGCCTCTGACATCACAGAGAGCTCAGTCCAGTCCACTAGTCAGATGTGCAACAAGTGGTATTCACAAGGTGTGTGGTAGACATATGATAGATGATAGATAAATTGATAGATAGATGATAGATATAGATATATAGATGACATATGATAGATTATAGGTAAATGATAGATAAATAGATAGATCAACAGACAGACAAATAGATAGATTTACAAGATAAAATCTTAGTTATAAATTGTTTCTCGTTTAACTGAGAGTACGTAGGACTTGGACAATACATTTGGAAGTCTTAACTGGTTAATGACCTTGAGGCTGAAGCTAGAGATGCACAGAGACAGAGACAGAGACGACAGAGAAAGAGACAGAGAAAGAGACAGTCTGAGCCTCACAGACTGTATATTTTTGAGCAACATATGTTTTTGAGCCAATGGCTCTTTTATTGATTTCAAACCCAAATAACACCCTACAGTTAGCCATTCACTATCAGGCTTTATGAGTTGTTTATTACTTCTCGTACTTCTTTGTGGCCTCACTCCCACCTCCCATCTTTCTGGACAGAACCAAAGACTTATCCATAATTTCTTTCATCTTCTTAATTTTCTTATATTTTAGAAATCCTTAGAACTCTGGATAATGACCACTCTGACTTTCCCTTGAAATGTGGTCAGTTTTCACACAAGTCACATAAGTGCTTCAGGAGTCCAAGGAGAAACAAGATCTCTGCATATCATGCAGGCTTCAAAGACCTCGATTATGCACTCTGAAGAAACGTTCTATTGACCAGCCCTGGGACCTGGATGGTAGTCAACCCCTCCTTGTACCTTGAAATTGTGGAACGCAATGAGGCAGCATCAAGTCATCCAAAATAGATAAGATAAATGAGATAAGCCTTGATTTTCTTATGCTGCTACTGAAATTTCATGTTAGTTTAATAGACTTTATGGAGTGAGATCAGGTTAAGAAATAGAGGAGAGAAAAATACAGGAAGTACTCAGTGCCCAACTACGATGAAGGATTTTTCAGCAATGCTGATGTCCATTGCATATATCTCAACCTGGAGTAAAACAATCTGGTCCAGATGCTAGGACTGAAAACAGTACCCTAGAGTCCCTTTCCACCTTAATTCTGCCTTTTTTCCTAACACAAATATTATCCTAAAAGTCTAATACCTTGACAAGTGGCTCTGTTGCATTGTCATAATCAAAGGACCCTAAGAGCAGTTGTGCTAATGTCCAGGCCTGGACATTGTGAAAAGTGTGCTGTGGGTTGGGGTGCTCCAGTTCTGAGAAGAGATGTAACTTGTTCATGAAGAATGAACCACATACAGGGCCAGGGAGATGGCTCAGTAGAATAAGTGCTTGCCTGGCAAGCGCCGGGCCTGAGTTCAATCCCTGGTTCCAGAAAAAAAAGAATAAACCACACATATTACTCTGAATTTCAACACAATTGTCACAACTTGCTCAAAAACTAGAAATTCAAACATATTTAAGTCAAACATTTACAAGGTATTTTCCAGCAAGTTCAGACTCTACGGGAGTAAATTCAACATTTTTCTTTATTAACAAGCATGAAATTGTACTGCACAGAAGTTCACAGACATATCTTTCCTAAGTACTTTGTCATGGAAGGCTTTCCTTGAGGGTTCTTTATTCTGCTTCCTAAATCAGATCTCTTTAACATACACTTTCTTCTCATAATATCCTGTGCTTTTCTTCCACAGATTTACTATCATTTCCCTTTATTAGACTGAAAATTTCAAAAAGCCATCCTCATAATTTCCAAACTGCAACATAGCATCAGTCATATAATAATCACTCAATAAATTTCTTTGAATGAATAACTAAGGTCTGTGTCTCAAAAGATTTAGTTTTTCAATTCCAAGCTTAGCTTTTCTAATTCATAACAGTTAAGTAAAAGCAATAATTAAAAAGCTCTAATTGGTGAAATCCATCCTCCTAGGTATAGAATTATCATTCTCAATAATTCAACTGAAGAAGAAACCCATGAATATGCTTTCTGGCATGCTTCAAAAATAGCCTTACAGACAGTGTAGGAATGCTAAAAATCAACCTAAGTGTTGTGTCCATTTTAAGGGCTGTAAAACATTGGGAAAAGCAGAGAGGAGTGGCATTCTTCCAGTGGAGACATTTAAGGAGCAACCAAGAAAACAGAAGAATTTCTAAGTAAACACCCAGGCAGCTGCCAACAACTGTCCAGAAGGTTTAATAAATGAACAACAGAAATAAATGAGACTATGAAATGTTGTTCAGTTAGGAGCTGATACATGAGAGCATACACATTATCACAGTAGATCGGACTAGTAGTGATCCTCCTCTTTATAGCCTCCCAAGTGGTGGGATTACAGGCATACGTTACCATTCCTAGTTTCAATAGCCATCTCAGCGCACCCCAGGCCTGACGTCAGCACCGCAGGCCTGGGGATCGAACCCCTGGCCCCTGTGCCTGCTCCTGCTTGCAGGTGCTTTAATCTGCTGAGCTATTTGGCCAGCCCTCACAGTATATATTATTGCCCAGAGTTTAAAGAGAATAAAATATAAATTCAGGTAATTAAATAATTTACAACAATTTATAAGTCCAACAAGTGACTGATTTGAACTCAAGTGTAGCATTCTCTTTCATGTTTAAGTTTCTTTTGCTTTACTGAGAACACTGGAAAATGATTATCTATCTGAATCAATCCTGTGGTATTACCAAGACGTAGGCCTTCACAGTTTATGCCTATTATAGCTCCTTTCTGTAATTCTAATTAATCTGAGAACACTTTTGGTATTGTTTTAGTCTAAGTGGCATTCATTTGTTGTCTGTGTAATCAAGATGCTTGGAGAGAGTGACTGTCATAGGAAGGCTCATGAAGACCTGGAGGGGTTAAAGTCCAGAAAATGTCTGGGTTTCAAGAATAAAGATAAAACATATTAAAGAAAAACAGAAAACCATGCCAAGGCATAACACTCCAAAAGTGAGGAAATCTTACAAATAAGAGGAAATCCCTCAAACTGCAGGTTATTATACAAGAAAGAGGTCCTCACAGCCACCCTTCTTACGATTCTATGATAAAGTAAGGTGCACAACAAGGAGTAAGAGGAAGAAGCTAAAAATAGATAGAACAACAAAAAAATGAGGAAACAAGCAAAACAAGAAGAAATGAGAAAATGAAGTCAGGACTTGGGGCTTGAACTGTCAGGTTGATTAATAACTAGAAGTAAGAACGATTTCCGGATTACCTTGCACTGTAGTTTCCTATTAAAGATGTAAACTTTCGAGTAGAAAAGTTAGATGGAGCTGATGGTGAGGTTATGAAAGAAAAACAGACCCAAGAGTTTAAATTCCTTAGAAAATTAATTAAGAGGCATTCTCAGAGCACATCTTAGGAAATTAAGAGACATACAACCACCCCCGATAAAAGCAAATGCAAATGAGTAACTCCCGTGCTGTTCTTTGAAATTTCTTCCTGTGTTTGCATCTCTCTTCCCACCTGCAACATTCTCAAGTCTCTGATCATCTCCAACATTGAAGGCGAGGGAAAGAGGCAACATCTGGACTTAAAACAGGCATTCCTGACTAATCTAGTTGAATTTGATATTGTCAAACATTTACAATAGAGACTGTTGATGACATCCTTTCTTGGAATGAATCAAAATACATTTTGCGATACAAAACAGCTAGATTTTTAGTTCCCCATGAGCCCTTATGGAAACCAGTCAAGACTCACACATGTTAGTGGGGCTCAGAGCAGACCCCACAGGTCAAGATTAGCCGTTCACACACTTCACAGATGTCACCGCCCCTCAGACACAAAGAATCCAGAAAAGGAGACAGGTGAGTGAGGCACACAAACTGATTTATTATCAATGATCCAGGTGACGCTCACGCTCAGCACTTTCCAGAAGCACTGATCTAAGTTAGTAAAGTTTTTTTTTTTTGTGGCGGCATGTCTGTAGCACTGTGATTTATTTTACTTTGTTTTATTTAAGGTTTTATTGCTTACCTTCAGGAATATATTTAATGTTGGGAATCAGTCTACATAGAAATGGAGACATGAATGCACACCTAAAAAAAAAAATCTCCTGAAGTATAACTGGTGCTCCTTTTGTGGAAACCAACTGGAATTTTGTATTTCATGCCATCCTATATTTCACCCATTGGACTTTCCACTCACTGGTCTAGAACTGACCACTGGAAAGCTTTCTGCCATTGCGCAAGCTCAGAAGAGGCTTCCCGACGGAGAAGGAATGTCCTCTGATGCTGTACCAATTTATTTAGTGTGGAGAAACAATCAAGATCGGTGACAAGTAGCTTTTTACATTTGTTAGGTTTTCAAGCTAATGAACTAGCCATGTTTGATATGGCAAAATGTATTTTGATTCATTATAAGAAAATCGTCATAAACAACATATGTGGATCAATGGTAACACAAAATACAACAGGAGGCAGAGGGCGGGTCCTGTGAGAAATGCTTAAGCTAAGCCAGGGATCACTTAGCACTCGGATTTTAGACACAAACTCAAGCTTTACAAAGTAATTTGAACTGGATGTGCTTCAATCTCCACCTTAATGGCAAGCATCTATGGTTCTCTTAACTATGAATTCATGTTTCACATTAGTACTTTTCTACTTTAAATTGTCTACTGGACTTACCTGAAGGACTTATATTACAGAAATACATTTAGCATAAAGATAATTTAACTTAGAAATAATGCACATAGCACATATTATTGGGGTTATTGCCTTTGTCCACCTACTCAGTTCTTAGGTCCTCAGGAGATGGAACTTTACCCTAACCACTTTTTATGCTGACCACTTATCAGGCAGGCTTAAAAATAGTTTAATGAATAAATATTTCTCATAATAGGCACCCAAGCCAAGGGAACACAAGGCAATTTATAAGAAGTACATAATTTGTCTTTATGGCACCCTAAACAGGTACATAATAAACAATGTCCTTCTTATTTTTTTAACTTGCTTATGTACTTGTTCAGCTATTAGTGAAACAAAAAGAGAATAGATATTGTGTTTTCAAATCCTTGTGAAGTGCTACCTAATGGTATTACTGAGAGAAACCACATCTTTCAGAATATTTCATGATAATATTTGCTATTGGATTACAGAATTATGAGGAAGGGGTGATGTTTAATTTAAGCAAATGAACTTTGCCAATTTACTTCCTAATAATAATTAATAAAAGTCATTTGTGTTGGACTCTGGAAAATGCCCTCCATATAATAAGGTGGTAATTGCACACCTATCACAGGTACAAACAATTTTTCAATTCTGATTAATTCATGCCTGCAGCACCTTGGTTGAGAGTCAACTTAAATATTTGAAGGTAATAGAATCAGAACAAGCCCTCCTCATTGCTGTTACATGGTTCATTGTAAATTTAATGCAGTTTGGATTAACTCTAAGTGGTCTAAGCAATGAGTGGTATGTGGAAAACTAAGAAAGCCATGTGATCCAACGTGGGTGGAATTAAGAAGCCCTTCCTGGAGTTGTTGAAATGCAGGCAGACATCTGAATAGGTGAGCAGCAATTACCTAAGTGGTGAGAGCCTTAATGGCTTCTGGGCTAAAGGGTGGCATGGAAGTAGGTGATGGATGTAATGGAGTTGCTTCTCCTTCTGTATTACAGAAAACAAACTGAAGAGCTTCCTTAGAGGAAAGAACGGTCAAGAGTATTTTGCAGTAAGAGATGGCAGGGACCTGCACGAGGACGGCAAAGAAGGAAGGACAGGCACGTTCAGGAGAAATCTAGGAGCCGGGTGTGGCCACTGATCTGCCGTGCAGATGCAGAGAAACAGAAGAGCCAAAGGTGGCAGCAGACTGTGGGTTTGAGGGATGAAGTCTGAGTCTGTACTACCCCGTGTTGTATGCCCGGGACAGTTTTTCCTGGCTGTGGTGTGACTCTGCGTTGGTCCTGTGATTGTTGCGCTTCCAATTGCTCATATTTTCCCCTGTGCTTCACCATTATCAAATTCATGCAGTAATTCTTTCCCAAGATATTTTCCAGATTTTCGTACTTTCACTACATCTTTATCATGGCATTTTGTGAGTACTAGCCTTGCATGAAAGTTATTAATACAGCTGCTTAATCCCTATGCTGTGACTTCCTTCACTGCTGTGTTGTCAGGACTTAGGACTTATCATGTATTTCTCATACCATCTTCACATGCACACTTGATTCTTTAATTGAATATATTTATGAACGATAAGCAAGGTTTATTTTTTGAGATTCTCCAAATACTTGTATATACCCACTTACTTGAATAATACCTGGAAAGAATAATACCTATTTTTCCCTATTAGAAAAATTCTGTGACGGTGAAAACGGTCATTACTTTTCTATGAGTGTTAATGAAGGCATCTTTCTGGTATTGTTCATAATCTCATATAAGATGAATAAAGTAGATGCATATATCATATTAAGTGAAACACAGTGGATTGGATAAATTGCAGAGGAAAGTCTCCCAGAGTAAATTCTTATCAATAATACATGCATATCAATATTCTATTCCGAGTCAGGCTCATTGCTGCTGTTGCAGATTTGCTGTGTGGTACTCACACTCAGGCTGTGCACTTGTGTGCCCCACCCTTTATTTTCACTATGATTCTGCATTAACACTGCTGCAGAAGCTTACTGCATCTTCTAAGAAGCACATGGATTTAATTTGTCTTACTTTTGGGGATGAAATAGGTATGACATTAGAAATACTTTGGGGGGGGGCCCGTGGAGATAGCTCCGTGGTCTAAGCACCTGCCTAGGCAAGCTCAAGGACCAGGGTTTTATTCCCAGTAACCCATGCCACACCAGCCCCTCCCTGAGCGTGCTGAGCTGGCCACCAAGACCAGGCATGGTGGTGCATGCCTGTAATCCCAGCCCTGAGGAGGTTGAAACAGGAGCATCACTAGGAGTGCAAGCTGAATAGTGAGACCTTGTACCAAATACATAAAAATTTTAAAACAAGAAGTACTATGCAGAGAAAAAGGATTTTAAAATAAAATGTGCTCCAAGTGAAAATCTCTTAACTACTATTTACAAATGCTTCAAATAAGTCAAATTCTCTAACACAACCTGTTTGGATTACTTAATATCAAAACTATCATATGCATTAGTGATATAGAACAGTTGATCTTTACAATTTTTTGAATATTTGTGAATGTATCTACTTGCTCAACTTTATTTGCAAGTCCAAAATCATTACTTCTGGGGCTGGAGAGACAGCTCAGAGGTGTAAGCACCTGCCTGGTGTGCACAAGGTTCTGAGTTTGATTGCCAATACCACAAAAACAAACAAACAAATAAACAAATCATTACATCTAGCAAGCTTTTATTCCATCCATACATACTGAGGAAGAAGCCTGCATGGAATTTGTGTACGTGCCCCCAGGAGAGAGCGTGTACATAAAGGATTTCCATATTTGTTTTAGTTGTCACATTGTAACCAAGTATCCTTTGAAGGGTCTCTTTCATGCTACATCTTTCTCATTCTTATGCCTTGTTATGGGTGATTTTATTATTTAAAAATGGTCTCCAAGTATAGCGCTGAACTGCTCTCTAGTGCCACAAGGAACAAGAAAGCTAAACTATACCTTCGATAGAAAAAAAAAAAGTGCTATAGAAGATGCTAGCTGAGTTACTGTAGTGCTGTTGATCAGCATTAATGCTAAAGAATTAACAAAAAATATTAAATAACATCATAAATAAAAATACGCACAAAACATTATGCATTGATCAATTAATGAAAATTGTGCAGCCAGAGGTTCTCAAAAACCTGCATATTTACCATAGGAGCTTTGGTTCCACATTTGCTAATTTAGTGTTCATCATAACTTCATAAAAATAATGGCTGTGAATAAAAGGAATCAGTTGTACCCTTATTTGGAAACAAATATACTTCTTGCTACAAAAGATATTAATTTACCTTCATGATACAAGTTAGTCTCACTGAAACAATTAGGTAAACACGTACAGTTATGAGAGTAATTCCCACTCTCAGCATGCTCACATGAGAGCAGAAGAAATGAACTGGTGAAAATGAGCCAGAAAAGAATAAAAAATGTTAGAATCGAGAAAAAGGTAAAGTGAAATGGGAAGTTCATGTCATGCCCGATGATTTGACCAAAACTGGAGGGTAAACGTGGACTGCACTAGGCAATGTACGGGGATTAATTTCTTATGTACGAAGCCATATTCAGAAAGGGAGAAATATGGATAAATGAAGGTTCAAGCACAAATTATCCAGCTGTGGCTTTATGAAATAATATATCAAAGGCCAACCTATAATTTTGACAACAGAAATGCATCAAAACGTTAGAACAAACTTCAGGTCTAGTGCTGTGAAATTACTTTAAGTGAGATACTGTGTACTCCGATAGTTGGTTGTTAGCGACACTACTGTTTGCAGGCTCTGCCTGTGACTCCTCTATTCCTGAGGCTGGTCGTACTTGGTCCATTACAATAATAAAGTTTCTTGGATAAATGACCAAATAAGTAAATAAACATCAGTGCACCTGATCCAAGGAAGAAAGCAAAAGCTTGCATAATTGAAGTATGACATGGAAACTACATTCCCATTCGATTTTCTTCATCTCCACTAAGGATAAGCTTGTCAGCCATGAGTCTAGGTTTGCAAAGTGATTGCATACTAAGAATAAAAGACACATTTCATAGAAAGCGTCCTGCTGGTGCTTGTACTGCGTGGTGAGACAAGAACTCCAGCGACTGAAGACAATAGGCTTCTTGTTCCTCCGTGCCAACATTTTTAATAGATCCACCATTGTAGTGTATTTCAACTTTCCCCGGGAGAAATTACAGGCGTCCTTTGAAAGATACTGAGAATTACCCGGTGGCTATGTTCAAATTGTCGGGCTTCGTTCTGAACCCTTCTGAATAGCTTTCTAAGTTCCAGGGAATCAACTCAGAGGGCACAATGTTGAAAATGGCTTTATGGTGTCTTTTAGAGAACAGTGGGAAAATAATCATGCCAGAGTGCCTTCTTGCCATTCTACCCCAACCAAAGAAGAGGGACGAGTGCTTTCCAAACACGCTGTGCCCAACTCCTGCTAACCCAGTTTAAACTCATCAACCGCCTGCAGCAAGCTTACAGATGGCGCCAGACTCCAGGAGGGCAACAACTCCTGGGAGCCCCGGCCTCCAGAAAAGCTCTGCTTTCTCTTCCCAAAAGCCTAACATCAAATTATTCTCCAGGCCCAGAAGTTCTGGCAGTAAAGGAGCTTTGAAATGCTTGGGGAGGGAATTTCTTTCCAGTTTTGAAACAGGAAATTTAGTAAGTCTTTGCCTGCCTGGTGCTCGTGGCCTTCTACGCACTGACCATGGTTCTATTTCCTCAGCCTGCTTCTCTCCCCTCACGTCTTCCTGCTCATTTCCTCTTGACAAGGCTGCACACCAGGCTCCTCAGTCTTAGCAGTTTTCACAAAGAATAGCACAAAATAGAAGGCAGCGGCGCCAAAGGCAGATGCCAGCAGGTTGTCGTTTCTTTGCCCCTGGCTGGAGTGGAATGCCAGCAGCTCCTATTGATTATGCTTTTGTCCCGCCAGCCTCTGCTGCTCGCCTGCTCTGGTCAGGGCTCCCACAGAGTCAGCCCAGCTGCCAAGAATTCCCTCAGCATTAGGTGGTCTGTTAGCATCCTCCTCCAGCCAGATGCCACATCTCAGACCGAAGCAGCACAACCTGCTGGAGACCACCCTTGCAAGGGCTGAGCTTGCCACAAAGTTGGAAGGGAACAGAGCCAGAGAAAGCCTGAAGGATTCAGCTAACTGGATTGGAGTATCTGGCACCAGAGGCCTGGCCCCAAGCATGCTGCTCAGATGCACTGCAATAACCAGCTGCTTGTCTGGCCTTTGGTTGCCAAATAGCAATCTTGGCACCTAGCCACTAGGCTGGCACTGGGTCTGCAATGCTGCAGTTCAACAATTTTCACCGGTCTGTGCCAAACCAGAGGTACAGAACACTTCACTGTCTAGAGTCTGGCCCGGTGGTATCTACTTCCCATGGAAGCCTTAGGCCTGAATTTTCTTTGCCTAAGTGAGGTAAAAGCATTCCGGAGAAAAATGGATGGAAAGTAAATGTTACATATGGTTTTAAAGTGAACCATTTGAGATTAGATAAGTGTGTTGTCCTGGAAATGGATCCCCTTGGCCAAGTGGCTTCTGCCTTGGAAAACAAGGGGACCAGGGGAGGTTCAAACAGTTTTCAGTGTGAACTCAATAAATATGTACATTGTCTTCATTTATAAATGTATTAATAGCAAAGTTGCACATATTTGGCTGCTCAATACCCCAAATTCATTCAAATTTATAACAAATTTTAAAACATTTTTAAAGCTATTGAAGTTTTACTCAGAAAAATGTGCACTCAAACGTATTTTCAAAGTTGTCCTAAAATTTTAGTGAATCTCCCTATCTAGCTGTACCTCGATTTCTTCTGTGTAATTTCTTGTTCTAATTTATTGCATAAGACAAACTGAACGACAGTTGAAGTTCATCAAGCAGTGCGCTACCAATACTGGCTTACGGACATTCTGGTTTTCAGGCTCCGTAATCTTTCCTCATGTTGACATCTGAACTCATGACATGTTCTTTCTGTAGCTATTGCAACAAAGCTGGTCTTTGGCATGGATTTTTTAGGGGTTTGTTGATTACCCATGAGAAAGTAAAATATAGGGCAATGTCCATAATCGGAGCCATGACCAAGCATTTAAAAATGGGAAACAGCTAACAAGTCCTACGCTTAGCTCATTTTACTTTGTTTCCATTGGTTCAGGTTGTAAGAGAGTGTGCCTACACTTTAAAACTGACCCACACATGCCTGAGGGTGGGTGTAAGTGAGAGACACAGCAGAGAGACCAATAAATTGAAACTAAACTAGGAGGAACATTTCCTACAAGGAAACTAAACATACCAAAATCAAACTCTCTCTGTCTCTGTCTCTGTCTCTGTCTCTCTCTCTCTCTCTCTGTCTCTCTCTCTCTGTCTCTGTCTCT
>NDGM011189681.1:0-13723 GCA_002564305.1 Octomys mimax
CTACCCTGACGTGCCCGCTTCAGCATGATGTCTCTGTCCCCACTTGGAGGGACACTAACATGGCCTCAGTGCACCAAGCCCAACATTGACTCCAGTCCCTGGGCCAAAGCAGAGGTGGCCACCATACTGCTGGCCTCTGTGTTGAGGCTTATGTCCAGCTGGATGTAGCCCCGACATGCAGTAAACCAGTGCACTGATGACTACAGATCTCAGAGATAATGCTATCTCTGTCTCCACTTGGAGGGGACACCTGGTCCCCAACAGAGCCTCTGTGCTACGGGACCCCACCACTAATCCGCCAAGCTGCCCCTCCCCAGCAGCAGCACCAATCGGGGAGGGTAGAGTGCTCGCTTCTGTGACACATGCAAAAGCTCAGGGGCCTGGAGGGCCGACAGAAGTTTCCTCTGGGAGATGAAGAATGAATTGGTGGAACACGAGGGGAATTGTGCAAAATCACCCCTGGGGTGATTGTGCATTCATATGTACCTTAGCAAAGCCACAGCACACACGTGTATACACATATGTGCTGACTCAACCTGTGCATACCCTGTGTACCCAGAAAACGTTTACCCTTGGGCCACACTGTACATGTACACTATCACCCCCATACTCCATTATTGCTGACAGATGTGGTCATTGGGAGTTTTAATCTCTAGATAGTGAGCACCACGCGTTGTTCCCAGGATCTGCATACACTGCCTTATTGCACCCGCACATATCATCTGGGAGGGAGGTCCTGCCACCATCCCCTCTCATGCAAGGGAAACTGAGACTCTGAGAGGCAGGAGAACTTGCAAAAGATCACCCCGCTAGAAGTGACAGAGGCAGGACAGGGAGGGCAGGTGCATGTGTCCTCCATAGCCCACACATGTGCACACCTACCTGTGATATCACCTGGTGCTTGCACACTCCATGGTCACCTCTGGCCCTGGTACTCGCTCCCACAAGCAGCCCGGGCTTAGCAGAGAAGCTGCCCTGGGACTGACAGTAAAGTGCTAGACACGCACCACTGGTTCTTCTTCGAGGGCCAAAGCTCTAAAATATAATCATAAACACAATTACCCCATCTCCCTCCATAAACCACATCCTCAAGAGAGGCTGTGATCTGCCTGTGCTCATACCCACTCTGGAGGTAGCCAGCCCTGAGCCCTGACCAGGGATGATTTATGGGTGTTACTCCCCTTCTTGCCATGAGGGATGGGCATCCCCAAGCCCTGGAGTCAGGGCCCAGCCAGCTGAGGACAGAGCTAGCAGGCTGAGCCAGAAAGGAACCCCTTTCACCCCAGATAGGCAGGAGCCCATGACCTCTCTCCCCAAGCCAGGGATTCCCCCGGGGAGGCTTCTGGCCATGTGATGAGTGATGTAGCCCAGTCATATTCATTCAACCAGAGCTGCATCCTTCCTGCTGATGCTGAGACCCCTCCCCTACTCCATCCCCCAGTGGAGAGAGGCCAAACCCCAGGGGTTGAGAGCTGAATTCTAGTGGGAGGAACAGGTGATGCCAGCAATCCTGAAGACAGAAGCTGCTGGGTAGGGGCCACGTGAAGGCGGGCAGGCAGCCTCTGGTCAGGAGACATTGGTGAGGGAAGGACAGGCATCAAGGCCCTGAGGCAGGTACACAGCACCATGTTTGATGCTCAGCAGAGAACCGGAATAAATACAAGCAGAGGACATGTGGATTGGTCTGAGTTCTGGGGAACACAGGAAGGATGCAGGTGTTTCCCGGGCCATAGGATGGTGATACACTCTCTTTGTGCTTTGCGTCTCACTGTATAAAAGTACAGTGGGGTGGGGAGAACAGCCAATGGGCTCCTCCTGCAGAGTCCCAGCAAGAAAGGTTGGTACTGGTGGGGCTGGGGCTATGTCCATGGGTTCAAAGCCTCAGCTCCAGCCCCAGCAATAGCCCCTACCAGATAGTCTGGGAGCAGGAGGGAACCAGAAGCTGCAAACCCTGTCCTGCAGCCCCTGTGTCTCGCCCCTCTCTGATGTCGAAATGAGTGATGCTGCCACCACACAGGAATATTGGAGATGAGGTACATGAGCCTTGGGTGAAGTGGGTGCTTACCAAGACCCGGAAGTGCTCCCTCATCACCCTTCAACATCTGCCTGTCCCCTGGTAGCCCTGGACAGGCTTCCTCCCATCACCAAGCCTCATTTTCTTCTGTGCAAAATGGAAGCCCACCCTGGCTGGATAGCACCAGGGAGGGAAGGGGTTTGCTTGGCTGGCTTAGGTGAAAGTGGGAGGGGAGGGGTATTGTGAAAGCTGGGGTGAACGGGGGAATGAGGGCGTGGGCAGGTCCAAGGCGTAAGCTGGGGTCTTGGGGAGCCCTGGTCAGCTTTGTACAGGACTCATTTCCTGGCCCATAAGGCATGGAAGCAGGACAGGGCAAGTGCCAGCTGTGGTGTGCAGATGGACTGAATAACGCTTGCTGGTCCCAGGCCTCTGTGCCCCCTGACCCTGCCCGGACTCCCTGCACCCCTTCCCTGCTCCCTGTTGGCCACGTGGCTCCCAGAGCTGGTCTCAAACTGCTCTGTTCCATCTGGAACAGTTCCTTCCTGAGGGCAGACAGGAAGAGGGCCAACATGGCCTCTGCCTCTTTCCCTACAGAGAGCCCTGGCCAGTCCCTAGGGGAGACCCACTCTACTTTTGAACCAGGACCCGTAGAGAACCATAACTGGTATTCCCAGAGGGGAATCCCAGGCCTCCCACCCCTCAAGGCCAAGCCCTGGTGTCCCAAGCCTTGCCTGGCCACCTCTGGCTGTTTTGGCTGAGGTATCCACAAGGCCAGGGCCTTCAGGGGTCCCAGGCAGGGATCAAAGTTAGGCAGGTTCTGCAAAAAATTCTCTTGAAAGACTCTTTTTCAAGATTTTCTTTTGAAAACAAATTCATAACCACATCAAACAGAAGCCTGGTTGCCTGGAGTTTGATCCCCAGCCGCCCGGGGCCCTCCAATGAGCTGTTATTCTAATTGCTTTCTTCTCCTCGGAGACCCACATAAGTTGTCGTATGATTATTAATTTGGTGCATTGAGGCAGGGCATAGAGGGGCTTTTGTTTGCCTTGCCCTTTTAATCACGATCAAATTGCAAGTAGTGGCGAGATCCGAGATCCCAAAACCGATCTGTCCCAATGGCTCTTGGAGAGTGCCAACAGAGCCTGCAGCAGGCCCCGCTATCCCCTCAGCATGGTGGCACCTCCCTGGGCACCTGCCCATTCAGACTTGGCTCCCTGTGACTCCCTGGGCAGCTAGTCAAGGTGGTCATCCAGTCCCTGTAGTAACCAATCAGAGCCCCAAAATGAAGAAGCAGGGGCAAGCAACTTCAGGTCTCAGTGTCAGGTCTGACTCAGCCTCCTACCCTAGCCTGCCCATAGCTCAGCCCCATTCCACAGAGTAGCTGGCCAGCCAAGATGTGCTGAGAAAAAGGTAGAACAGAGCCAAGGCAGTGCAGAGCTGGCAGTGAATAGCAGGGCCTGGGGTAGGGGGCTGGGCCTTTGAGCAAGGTCAGCCAAGCAGAAGGCCCACTCAGGTGGATGGCATTTACAATGGCCTGGCCAGCCTGGATGACCCCAGAGGACTAGGCCTGCCCACTGTTCCCACACTTACCACACCTGGAAACTGACCAGGCAAGTGCAGAGGAGGAGCCCTGCCCATTGAGCTGGGGTCAGAGCTGGAGCTGGGCAGCAGGCAGCAGGACCAGGGAAGACCTAGGAGGATGTGGAGCCCCAGTAGGACATCAAGGGGACCACACAGACCTAGGAGGATCCTTCAGGCAACTGGGGGACTAGAAGAAGAACCCTGAAGATGATTGGGACCCAGGATCCCCTCAGATACCAGAAAGCCTCAGAGGGATTATAGTTGGAGAATGCATGAGGCCCAGACTTGGGACTCCCTGGGTACCCTCACCCACATCCTGCCTCCAGCAGCCCACCTAGTGAGACATCCCTAGGGCCAGAGATTCTGATAAACCCCAGAATCTCCATGGAGGCCATGGTAACTTGGACAGCAGCCCAGGCAGAGCAGCTTCAGGAATACCCTTTGGGGGTGCTCAGAAGCCTGCTGGACCTGTAGTAGCTGAGCTCTTCCCCTTGCCCCTCAGAAAGCTGAGCAGGGCTCTACAGGTATTTCATGGCTGCCTTCAGGGAGTGCTGTCACCCCAGGGTGCCTCGGGACAACCCCTTCCCTAGCCCATGTCAGCAGCCCCACACCTTGCCTGTACTCAGCTACCCTCCCGCTCTGCTTTCCTGAGCTTGCCCTATAGAGGCTTCTTCACTCATTAGCACATGGCCCTGCCCATTAGTACACGGCCCTACCCTTTAGCACACGGGGCTTCCACAGATGTTCAAGGGCCGCGTAAAGTGAAAATTTATGAAACCACACATTTCATTCTGTGATGTATTTGGTGCTTTAATTGATGCCAAACCAATCGATGCCCCATTTGGGGCCTGCATGGTTAAACAAGATTAAGCCAGGCTGAAATACAACTCACTCAAGGGAGAAGTCCCAGCCCTGTGGGGTGAACCCAGCTTTCACCCCGTGAGCCAGCCCAGCTTTGGTCTGCTGTGCAGGAAGGCACCTTAGCCTCATGCAGACCCCAAAAACCTAGATGCCCTCCAATGGCCCTTTCAGGCTATATATAGGCAGACAATGGGACCCAGGAAGCTGGCTGAGCCACAACCCTGCTCTACACGACTGCCTCCCGGCTTGACAGCATTGTGGCCCTGGCCCGGAGCCCTCGGGTGGAGGCTAAGGTCATCCCATGAGTGACCCTGAGCGAGACCTGTCTGCTCCAGTGGCTGTTTCTGTGGCGTGTCTGCAGCCCAGGGCTCTCAGCAGCTTTGCCAAGAACAAGGCCGGTCGCTGGCCCCTGAGAGGAGACCGCTGAGAGACGGCCCAGGCCCCAGCGCTCTGGCACTCCTTTCCATCACAGGCTGTGCTTCCATGTCAAATTTGGGTGTGGTGGCATAAACCTAGAATCCCAGCCTCGGAGGCTGAGGCAGGAGTGTCACCTCTGGTTCAAGGCCAACCTGGGCTCCATGGGGAGAACTTCTCTCAACAATAACAGCAAAAAAAGAAGGAGGAGGAGGAGGAGGAGCAGGAGGA
The DNA here is from genome assembly GCA_002564305.1 of Octomys mimax. Classification (NCBI taxonomy): domain Eukaryota; kingdom Metazoa; phylum Chordata; class Mammalia; order Rodentia; family Octodontidae; genus Octomys; species Octomys mimax. Next base: position 5,102 of record NDGM011189681.1, read on the forward strand.
GCAGGAGGAGGAGGAGCAGGAGGAGGAGGAGGAGCAGGAGGAGGAGGAGGAAGGAAGGGAGGGAGAGGGGAGGAAGGGAGAGAGGGAGAAAATAGAGAACACATGAAGTCTCCTCATGACCACTCAGTGTTTGGGTCCACCTGGGCCTCACCCTCCCCGAGGGCACAGCCCCGCCTTATAGGTAGAAGGTGTCCACCTGGCCTTTCCAAGCTGCTGGGACATGCATTCTGTCCAGACCCATGAGAGACTTCTCAGCCCCTCCATTCAGTGTCCATGGTAGGAGAGGGACTGGTGACCACAGCGCCAGTCCCCTGAGGCTGGGCCCAGGTCCAGGGGGACAAGGTCGGTGTGCACATCCCCCGCCAGCCTCTCCCTGGGCCACTTACCCCTACAGGCCAGCAACCCAGCTGGGCTTAGCCAGCCAGCTCAGCCGCAGAGGCCTGGAATGAGGCCATGGCACAGGCCTGCCTGGAGCAAGCTGGGGTACAGACCTGGTACGTGACATATTCATGTCCAGATGGACAGGTGCCACAGCCAGTACCTGCCTGCCACATGTGTTCAGGGCTAAGACTCTGAGTCCCCAGGGCTGGGTCATTGCTGTGGTATTTACCCTGAAGTGAATTTTCCCTGAAGTAACTCTTGACAGTCTGAGTCTGAGCTACGGGCCTGTCTGATCATCTCCCTGCTCTTACCCCGTCTGGTCTTTCCATTGTTCCATGTACCTGTGGTGGGAGAGGGGAAAGGGTCTGGTTATCAACAATGGCCTGAGAAAGCCTTCCCCTGGGCACAGCTAGCAGAATGGTGGCCCTATGAGCAGCAGCTGAGAGCCTGGGTTACTGACCTATGTACCCTGCCTAAACCCTCACTTATGCTAGGACCCCAGCCCCACTATTCATGGCGGGCCAGGCACCTCCAGGCCCACAGCCTTCCTCCACCTTGCAATATGACTGGCTGGCCCCTTCAGTCCCAAGATTGCACCTTCCTTCCAAGGAGCTCCCTGGCCTTCCAGTCTCTAGTTCACCCAAGGGCTTCTCTGATCCATGGTCCCCATGGGGCACCTACTCTGTGCTGGGTTTGCCCCTGGTCCTGCCCTTCCTTTACCTCCTCACTCTGCCTCTACCTTGCCCTGGCCACCCCAGTGTTGGCACAGAACAGACCCTTGACAGGCAGGTAGCAGAGCCACGTTGCTGGGTACTGACCTGACTCATTGGGTCTGGGAAGACGATGGTGTCCCTGTGAGTCACACAAGGGAGCCTGGGGGAGATGACAACAGGAAGTCCCCATGGCCAAGCTCAAAGGGAGGGGGCAGAGGAGAAATCCTGGCCTACAGGTACAGCAGGTCACTCCCACCGGCCCACCCAGCAGAGTCTCTGTCCCCTGGCCCTCTCAGGCACCTCCTAGGCAACTGTTCCTGTGCCACCTCCCACCCCAAGTTGTCCTACTGAGCTCATTTCCCCACATCTGGTTCCAGCTGTGTCTCCTGAGCAGGCACAGCCCCTGGCCTCTAGTGATCCTAGCCAGAGGTCCTCCAGCTTGGCCCAGAGGAGTCAAAGGCTCCAGTAAAGTCAGCACTCCCGGTCCTGGTCCCTGGTGCAGATCCTGAGTAGCCAATGCCCCAGAGGGCCAGTTAGAGCTGCAGAGACCATGGGGACCCAGCACACAGGTCATACATCCCTAGAAACACTCAGGGGTGCAACCTAAGGCTTCCTCTGCACATCGTGGCATCCTCCCTTCTTCTAGGCCTCACCAACCAGCACTGAAATAATCTGCACAAGGCTTTGCTCCTAAACTTAACTCTGCTTCTATCCCCATAGGTGACACAGCTAGACCAGAGGCTGGTGGTCATCACAGACATGCTCCACCAGCTGCTCTCCTTGCACCAAGGCGGGCCCCACAGCGGGGGTGCACGTCCAGTGGTCCAGCCCTGTAGTGAAGATGGCTCCATCCGCCCCGAGCTCTTCCTGCCCAGCAATTCCCTGCCCACCTATGAACAGCTAACTGTGCCCCGAAGGGACCCTGATGAGGCATCCTGAGGGACTGGGGCTGGGGCAGGCCTGGAAGAGGAGGTCCAGGGAGCCCCAGCCAGCCTAGGGCCACCTCCTGGAAGACCCTGAAGGAAGAGCCTGGTGGCCCAGACCTGGACACCGTGACCACAGCGCCCAGCAGTGTCTGAGCTCAGGGGCTCACCATAGCTGCCACCTCACACCAGTGGCTACTAGAACTTGGCGGGGTCTGGGGTCCTCCTCAGGTCTGAGCTGGCACCCTCATCACCCAGAAAACATTGAGCATAGGGTGGTTGGGATCCAGGGACAAGGTGCATTCAGGGTACCTGGCCCGGCCCAGGTGTGGCTGGAACATAGCACAGTCTGAGGGAGGCCATGGTGATTGGGACAGGAGGCTTTCCTGGGGGAGACACATGAAAGACCAAAACAAGGCCCTGGTTCTGAGGATCCAGCAGGGAGCAGGGAGCAGGTAGGGCAGGGCAGGCCCAGCCCATGGCAAAGGCCTGAAATCCTGCTCAATGGGTTGGGGCCTGGGTCTCTCCCTTTCTAGATATGCTGAGCTCTTGAGCAGTGGGCCAGGGGTGGCCTGAGGTCCCAGCCTCCTCAGGGCATACCAGTGACTGACAGTATCCCCTCCTTCTCTGCCCTGGACAGGCAGCTTCTCCCGGCCAGAGACAGCTGCTCCACTACGGGAGCTTCTCCACCATGCAAGCAGGGGCCTCCTGGCCTGCTCTGTGTGTAGCCCTTCCTCCAGCTCCTTGTGCCTTCTGAGCAGGTGGGCAGACGTGCAGCCGGGACCTGACACATCCCCTAAGCCCCCTACTGAGCCACGGAAGCGTCTAAGTGTGTCACAGTTTTCTACACAGGATGGGTTCCTTCTGGGCATTGCATCTCATAGAAATCAGAATGATCTGTGGTGATTTGGAATCTCATTCTAATGAATTTCACAGTGTGATTTTGATTATCAATCGCACAGCCTTTCCTAATAAACATGGAGCTCCATGGATCTCTGCACTGTCCTTGCCTTGATTTTGTGAGATCAATGCATGATCTGTGGAACAATCTGGGGGCCCCCCAGGCCCTCCTGGACACAGCTAGTCCTCATCCTCCATGACCCTCATTCATGGACAGGACCCTTGTGATTCCTGGAGACAGGTGCCCAGGCAGCCACCCCAAGAAGATGCTGGGCTCAGAAAGCACAGAAAAGCTGAGGGCTGAGAAAAAAAGCCTCCAGCCCAGCTCTATGTCATTCCTGATTTGGGCTCTGGTAGCCTCAGTTTCTAGTTCAGGCAGTTAGTGGCCAAGGCGCCATCATTGCCTCTCTCCCAGCAGATCCTGTGTTAGGTGAAGCTGCTCCAGGGCCTGGCCTAGCTGAGTCAGTCCTGTGCCCCTAGGCAGCCACCCGCAGAGACATGACGTGGCCTCTCCCTCGGCCCCTCCCAGGCCAGGCTGGCTCTTTACCCAGGGTCCAAAAAGTCCATCCTCTAGGACTCCAAGGATTGGACTCCTAAAGTAGTGGGGTGCAAAGACAAGGAGGGCTCCTGGGTCCCCCCATGCTCACACTTAACTTTCTGTAGACCTCCACTACCCTGTTCATTCAGCCAGCCTGGGCTAGAGACATGTGCCAGCCGGACACCACCAGCCTGTCATGCTGTGCCTACAGATCTCTTTCATCCATCCCATCCTCCACTCCAACCTATAGAAAGCAGCAATGTCATTCACAAGGACACGCTGGACCCACTCCCCTCTGAGTGCTGCCACTTCTGTTCTCCCTCCAGAGCCCACCTGAACCCCTAGGTTGTCAGAACTGGAGGCATCTCACCTCTCATGGACAAAGCTGTCCCCTGAGTCTGTGGGGACAGTGGTGGCCAGGAGTGGGACAAGGGATCCAGGTGTGGGTAGTAGGATAGGCCTGTATTGGAGAAGGCCCCCAGGCCCTCTTCTTGCTGAGCCTCCCAGGGCCTCTTCCTCTCAGGGGCTCCCCACAGTGAAGTCTCAGCATGTGGCCTGATCAGCCCCCACCAGTGGGGAGGAAGGGTCAGCTCAGACCTCATGCACCCTGGGTAGGGGGGAACAATCAATGGGAGGCAGCCGCTGTTGTCCCTTGTTGGGTAAATATTTGTGGAAGCTCCACGCCTCTGGCTGGAAGGCAGGCCCTCCTGATGGCTGCAGCCCATGGGAGCTCGGGTGAGTCTCCCCATCTGGGCAGACCAAGGCTCCTGCACCCACCCAGCTTTGTTGCCCCATTATGGGCTGCGCACAAAGTACCCAAGCACCTCCCTCCTCGAAGAGCTATAGCGGCCCTTTCGGGTGTGAAATGCAATTTACCTGAAATAAAGCCCAATTATGGAATTAGCTAATTAAAACCGCAGTGGAGGCTGGGCCGGCAGGCCGAGAGCTCCATGCCCACCCGGTACCCTCCAACTGAGGGAACAGATGGCGCCCCGGCCTGCCGCGCNGGCCGCATTCCTTCACTCTGTCCCCCGATAAGTGACCTAGACAGCACACGACCATCTGGTGTGTGACACGTCCTGCGGGCCCCGGACAATGGCCCAGCAGACCTCTCCATGAGAGGGCCGTCGCCTGGGCAACCGTGGCATGTGCAGCCCCGGCCCATTCAGGCGCCCTCCCTCAGCCCCTTTCTTCGGCCCTTTATGGGCCTCGCCTCCCTGCCTGGCGGCCGGGCTGACAATATCCATGAGTATTTGTCCACAGAGCCGGGCCTTTGTCTCCAAATTGGGCTCCCTTATTGAGGTCCCCAGTGTCCACTGGGTGCCAGGAGCATCTGCTGGGGGGGCCAAGGAGAGTGCCCTTCTTCGGGCACCCACCTCCTCTGCCACAATCCCCTCCTCAGTGGCTTCCCTGAGTGGCTCTGTGTAGGTCCCCTAGAAAGCCAGTCTCAAGGGCTGGCTCTACCGTAACCTGAGGCTCCCATCTACAGGTCAGGGTGCCAGCAGGAACTGACCCTGGCAGGATGGACTGCAGTCCCTCCATCTCCCACCTCTTCCCTCCCTGCAAGATGGGGAACAGTGAACATGCCCTTCACAGGAACATGGAGCCCAGCATAGAGGTACACACCTGTAATCCCAACTCCTTTGGAGGCTGAGGCAGGAGGATCACAAGTTCAAGACCAGCCTGGGCTCCCAAGACCCTGTCTCAAAATAAAGCATATATAAAAAGACCCAAGGGCATGACTCCATAAGAAAGCATTACCTAGCATGGGTTCAATCCCTAGCACCACCAAAAAGAAAAAAAAAAATAGTGTAGGATTGCTAATGACAATAAAAGGTCTAAACTGAACATAGGCCAGTCACACAGTAGACACTTACAGGCAGCAGACAAACTCAAGGGACTATGCTTCCTGACTCTGCCCTACCTGGCCTGCTGAGCCAGACTGTCCAGCCTGATGCTCTGAGCCCCAGCCCCTTGGAGCAGAGCCAGCTGCCCAGAGCCAAGCAGTCTGCCCTTCAGGCTCTCCATAACTGGCTCTAGCTCCTACTGCCCAGCTGGTTTGTGAGGCTCTGAGGCTGCAGCCCTGCACATTAGCCCAGGCATTTTCCAGGGATCCCAGTGCCTACAGCTGAGCCAACCCCACCTGGAGCACCTCCCCATCAAGAGAGGGAATAGAGGGAGGCTGAATCCAGGAGCCCCTGGTGCAGCCTGCCCACATGGGACACTGAGCAAGTGCCTGTTAGGTCCCAGAATAGAATAGGGGTTCGGAAAGAGCATATAGGGCACTCCCCAGCTACAGAGGCATCTGGACCCAGACAGGATGCTGCCAGGCAATGCCATCTGATGGGCACCCAGAAAAGGTGCCCTTGGCCCTGAAGCAGGGGAGCAGGTCAGGCCTTTGGACCAGAGGAAGCTGCGCAGCTGGGCAGGAGTGTGAGGAGAAAGGGAGTGGCTCTGCTGGGTCACCTCTGGGAAGAGACCACTGCCCTTCCTAACGTGCAACAGGTCCTGGATTCCACAGATCCTCCCTAGCTAAAGGAAAAGCCAACTTCCAATCCTGCTGGCCTGTCCAGTGCTCTCTCTGGGCCCTGTCCAGAAGGGTGCCTCCCCTTCACCACTCAGCCCCCAGCAGCGCAGTCCCCTGCTCTGGCTTTGAGGCCCAGGGTGGGCTGTTGAGTTGGGAGAGACAGTAGTGGGCTCACAGCCCCTCATTCTGTCCCTTGGCTGTTTAGGGGCTACAGCTGTATCAGGGGGGCATGATGGAGGGGCACACCCAGAGCCGAACAGTTTCCACTGCCAGGAACCTCCAAGTGCAGGACCTGGGGCTGCAGCTTTCTGAGCAGCTGCAACTCCTGCTCAGGCATTTCTAACTTCAGTATGAGGACCCAAAAGCCAGCAACCTCCTAATTCCCTGGCCGTCCCCTCACCTGCTCCGTTTCCACCTCCCAAGCCAGATGGAGGCTTAGATGGGGTGCTTGGCATAAACCAGAGACACCTAATGAAGTTTTTCCCTAAAGAGAGTCCTGGCTGCTGCTCCTCCTCCCAAGGCCTTTGAGACCTGAGTGCCAGCTTCTCTCACAGGCACCCCAGGTGCTAGCTGAGTAACGAGAGGTGGACCTCTTGCTTAGTACACGCTAAGCGCCAGAACCTTCCCTCTTAACAGATCCTTCTGAGACCTCTGGTGATTTGGTCACTTGTCCCTCCTCTCATCCCCCCTGTGAGGCATGCAGGAGGTCCAAGGCTATAAGCATCCCCTTTCCATTCCTCTCCTGCAGGGCACCTGAGGCACAGTTTGACCCTACATCAGGATCTCTACCTTTCCCATTATGTCCCTGAGCCCCTACCCCAGGGTTTCACCCAGCACCACTACCATCACCGCCGGGATCCCCCAGGGAGGGTAAGCCTACCCTAACTTCCAGAGCCCACCTGGCCCACCACCTGCCCCCAGACCCAGCTCTCATGCACATCCAGTCAATGATCTCCGCCCAAGAGAATGTAAGCCTGGCCTGGGGCCCACCCAGGATGACCTTGGCAGACAGAGTCCACCCTGAAACCCTTTATGCCTCCTAGATGTAGACCAAGAGTGCAAGGGCTGGGGCTCTGGGGACCACAGTCAACCCCACCAGCAAACAACCCTAAACACTGTCGACATCTGTCTGATGAGCGTATAGTCTGTCTGAGGCAGTGGCGGCACAAAGAGCACCCTTCTGCCTCAGCCTCTGCGTCCCACCAGGCCTGTGCCCAGGGAGTCAGCGGCAGCAGCACAGCAGCGGTGAGCGGTGCTGGGGTGCTTAGGGGGTGAGAAGGCTGCACTGAGGGAGTGAGCAATGGCCCAGCTGAAAGGGAGCTGGCCTCCTGGGACCTCAGGCCTGCAGGGGCCACACGACAGAAGGTGCAGAAAACTTTAGCGGACCTGAGCACAGCTCTTCTGCTGGTCCACAAAGGCCAGGGAAGCTCAGAGCCTGGAGGTAAAGAAAAAAGAGATTGGAAGGCAAGACCTGCCCTGCCTGGATGCTGGCTCAGCCTTCTCTGTGTGTTGTTGGGCAGGGCCCATGACCTCTCTGAGCTGAGCTGCTCAACATGGCCTCACTTCCCAGCACCATGGCGGGCACTAAGCGTGGAGAGGTGAGTACAGAGGCCACAGCACCACCCAGAGCAAGCACCAGTGACAGAAATGCAAATTCATGGTTCTCTTGCACCTTCACAAGTCACAGTCCAGGCAGCAAGTCTCTGTCATGGACAGCGCCTCTTGGCACAGCTACAGGGCACTGCCCTGTCCAGTGCAGGTGGCCTCACAGGGCAAAGGCCTCAAACTCCATTAGTTCTCCCAAAACTGCCAAGAGAGGCCAATGGTGGCCCAGGGCCAAAGGGAAGAACAGCCCCATGGTGAAGCCAAGCCACTCAGGCTCTGAGCCCCTGACACCCGCCAGGACTCAGGTCAGGTGCACTCACGCTGATAAGGCCTGGCCTGAAGCCCTGTCTAAGACAAAAGGAGGGACAGGCTAGGAAGGACAGGCAAGATGGATCAGCAGCTCAGGAAGAGGGGGCTCTGCTGGGGAGGAATGGGTGATACAGAGGTCCCGAGTGCAGATGGTCTGGGACCCGGGGACGCTGGCATCATCCAGGGGACAGCAGGAGGGCCCCCAGGCAGGCTTTCAGAGGGGGGTTGACATCATTAAGTGATTCCAAAGGGCCTCAATCAAATTCCCTCTCCAGTCCGCAGGACCGTGTCAAAAGACTTTGGAGAGGAGAAGGCTCAGACAATCGGCTGGGGTCTTCCACTTGACTGGCTGGCCTGCGCTGTGGCCTCTGCCTGGTCCCCACACTGCCTTGCTCAGGGAGGGGACACCACAGTGTGAGATGCCTGCCGAGATACCCATCCCAGACCTTCACCCTGCAGCCGCCACCAATGATCACTGACAAGAGGGGAAACTGAGGCACAGGTGAGCCTCGAGGGGGAGAGCAGTTTTGGGGTCCCTGAAGCTTGGACTCTGGGGGGGGGCAGCGCTGGGGCTGGACTCAGGGCCTCATGCATCCTAGACAAGCGCTTTACCATTCACCTGAGCTGCATCTCCAGTCCTTGAAGCTTGAAATCCTGACAAGTGCACTTGGCCAGGGACATACTGTTCCGCTTCCCCTGTACCCCACCCCTGGGGCTCAGCCTGGG
>NDGM011189688.1:0-15904 GCA_002564305.1 Octomys mimax
TGAAATTGCTACCTATCACATAATAAGGTGCGGTGCTGTATTCCTGCTCACAGAGTTTTAGATTTTGTAGCACCTCGACTTTCACATTTAGGATACTCCTTACTCCTGCTGTATTTTCACACTGACCAATGACAATATAAAGAACAGACTCCATTTTTATTTAATTATTAACATACGATAATAGATCAGGCATGATGGTGTATGCATGTAACCTCAGCATGCTTAGAAGCTGAGGCAGGAGGATGCAAGTTCGAATCCAGCCTGGGCAACTTAGTGAGCTCCTGTCTCAAAATTTAAAAAAAATGTAAGAAGCACTGGGGATATAGCTCAGCGCAAAGGTCCTGGTTTTAATCCCCAGAACTGCCCAAAAGAAAGGGAAAGAAACAAGGAGCAAATGAAGGAAGGCAAAAAGGAAAGAAGGAGAGATGGGAGGGAGGGACAGAAGGAGGCAGGGAGGAAGGAAGCTGACAAATATTCTCCACCTCTCATTATATAATGTATGAAATGAATACAAGGTAAACTATGAATATATTAGTATTATTGTCCCGCATAGCTCCTCACCATCACCAAAGGGATCTCTCTGGCCAAAATGGGTCTCGTTTTTCTGGTAGCATGTTGTGTAGAACTTTGGTAGAATATTTATACCGTCTGATTTATAGTAAGTTGTGTGTTTGTCTACTGTACTGCCTTCTAATAGACTGTGATCTATCTTTTGAAATAGAAGACTTACTTGCTTATTTTAAAAATCTATCAATTCTCCAGCATGCTTCCTGCAATGGAAATCCTTCAATAAATGTTTGAAGATTTAAATATTGTGTATACTGATATGCTTTCAACATTCATTTTTCTATAAAATAAAGCCTAAAACTAATATTGAGCTATTTTATGCTGATAGAAGGAAAGATGTAGTATCAGACAGATGTCACCTCCCTCTAAATCAGTCCAGTCAGAAAAGTTGTTTTCTTAGCCCCAAGTGGTGTCAAAGCCCTGTCATCCCAGTGTGTTAGTTGATACATTGCGTCAACTTGGCTGAATCCACTGAGCAGTTCTTTGGGGCCCAACCCTCCAGGCAGGCAGGGCCCAACCAGGGGTGCTATTGGGCCAGGACTGGGGTGCGATTGTTTCCACCCTAGGGCCATGGGCTGCCCCAGAGTGACTCAGCACAAAAAGTGTATATAAAGGAATTGAGGAAGGCTTCCTGCCACTGGCCCTGCCCCACTTCCTTGGAAAAGTCCAAGTCTTCAGAGGAGCTACGATATGCCCTTCGCAGTCAGCATAGAAGGAAAAGAGAGGCTTGATGGATGCCACAGCTGCTGCTCTTCCTTGTTTCCTGCCACCATGAACTGCAGTCATTTGCCTTGTAGCCAGTGTAGCATGAATGAAACCTCCACAACTTGATCTACATAAACCTTTCCTTCCTTCATTTTTAGCATGGGGTATTTGTCCCAGCAATGGGAAAAAAGTAACTAAGACAAACAACTACTTGAGAGAGTGAGGCAGGAAGGTCACAAGTTTGAGATGTGCCTGGACAACTTAGTGAGAGCTGTCTAACTCTACAAGTAAGAGTCAGCTAGAAGCTCAGCGGTAGAGTACTTGCCTAGCATGTGCAAGGCCCCAGATCCAATCCCTAGTAACACACACACACACACACACACACACACACACACACAACACACACACGGGTTTCCTAAAAGCTGACATGCTTATTGTTAAATCCAATGGAGAAAAGAAAACTTGCTGGGGATAGTATGGTGAGTGGGACAGGTACGGTGTGCCCTGCCCCTCCCACAGGTAGATATTTTATCAGCAAGAGTAATTAAGGTCACACAACAAGGAATAGGGCTGCAGACAATGCAGGCCACAGGAGAGAAAGGTCAGAAGTTGCCTTGCGTGTATATGAAAGCACCGTCTACTTGAGGCCGCATTAAAACCGATGTGACCACTGCACTGCAGTGACAGCCCGCGCTGCTCCCTTGGGTAGGAAAACCTTTGAAATATGTGACATACCACATGCTCCAGGTCACCACTCTCTGAGCTCATTTTCTGTTTGGGAGTCCTTCACCCTATTCCCTCCCTCCCCTCCTTCCTCCCTCCCTTTCTTACTTATTTCTTTTACATTTATTTGTAATGCTGAGGTTGGAACTCAGGAGTGAACCACACTGAGTTACATCCACAGCCCTTTTTCATTTGTCATTTGAGACAGGATCTCACTAAGTTGCCCAGATGGGCTCAAACTTGCATTCCGCTCAGCTTCCCAGAATGCTGGGATCACAGGCATGCATCACCACCTCTGACTTACCATTAGGTCTTTCGGGCTCAGATTTCACCCAGTTTGACAGTGGGCGCACATCAAGAGTGCTGGGAGCCCAGGAATACACCACCACACTGGCTGTTCTGCAGCTGTCCCATCCTGGATTCTCCCATTTGATCCTGTGACAGTCTCCTAACACAGGCCTAGTACTACTGTGGCTGGCTGTATTCATTGGCCTATGCTGCTATGACAACATACCAACCTGGAGAGACAGAAGTTTCTCTGGAAGTCCAGGATCATCATGGCCACAGAGTTGACCTCCTGAGGCTTCGCTCTTTAGCCTATAGGTGGTGGCCTGCTTACTGTATCCTCATGTGGTCATCCTGTGGTACATGTGCACCCCTGGTCCTCTTCAAGTGAGACACTGGAAACGATCAGACAAGGGCCAATCCACTGGCCTCCTCTGAACATAGCAACCTCTCTACAGGTCCAAAGTCACAGTGGAGGTCCTGCAGTGGGCACTGCCATCCAGCCCCTGATACCACTTCTACAAGGTCACACTTTCCATGTGAGTAGCTCTGCTGGGCAATGAGAAGCCCCAGAGCTCCAGAGGAACCTTACAGTCCTGGGAAAATCAAGTAAAACCCTGATTTCTTTGGCTGAAAATTGCACTTTCTTCAACTCTTACCTTTGCTTTACATAAAGACAAGCCATTCCTTTGCATAAAACCTATGTTCAGAGCCCCTGGGTGAGTGGAAGGGGACCTGTAGGCAGAGGGACAGAGAGATGGAGCTGGTGAAGCTAATGAAGGCAGATTTCTAAAGAAAGAAAAGACACTTACACACTTGGTCAGACCTGCTCTGAGTGGGCTCTCAGGTGGGCCTGACCACATAGGCTTCAAGTTTGAAAAGCAGGTAAGAGGGTCAAGCATATCAGCGCACACCTGTAACCCCAGAATTCAGGAGGCTGAGACAAGAGGATCAATGCAAATTTGAGGCCAGCCTGGACTACATAGTGTGTTTAAAGCCAGCCTGAACTACTTAGTAAGACCTCATCTCAAAAAACAAAAACAAAAACAGAAGAGTCCCAGAACTAAACAACAACAGCGTCAGTAAGAGGAAGAAAAGTATCAAGACCCTTTTATAAGCTAGTGATTCTTTTCTTCAGTGTTGGGGATGGAACCCAGGAACTCCTACTGAGCTACGTGCTCAGCTCTTTAAAAAATGTTTTTTATTTTATCAATACATGTTTGCAATACGTTAAATTCACATCACTCATCTTAGGAGACAGATACATGTACAAGATATGTACATGGACCTGAGGCGGGTGATTAGGGCATGGCAAACTGGCTGGACAATCGGATGTGACCTGTCGCTTATGGAGTGCTGTGACCTCACAGCTGGGATGCATGTGCTGCACACCTTTGAAGTGTGGGATGGTCTGGGTGTGCTGTCAAAGAAGACACAGAAGATAGTGGCCTTGAACTTTGTCGCTGTCCCTTCCAACTCTTTCAATGGGACAGAAAGAGCCTGGAAAGGACCACTGGCTGATAATCTGTGCAAGATTTTTTTTTTTTTTTTTTTTACTTTGAGACAGGCTTTCTCTAAATTGAGCACAGATTGGGCTCAGACTTGCAATCCTCCTACCTCAGCCTTCTGAGTAGCTAGGATTAAGGTCATGTGTCTCCACACCCAGGTAAGTGATTCATTTTTGAAACAAAATGCAACCTACTTAACAGGACTTGGAAGACAAGCGGGGACATGGAATTATCAGTGGAGACAATGACACAGCAATTAGACAGCAGGAAAAAGTCGGTCATTGAACGATGTCCAGGTCAATAAACAGTGTCCCCCAAGATTCAAGCTGTGACTAGAAAAGGACCAGCCAGCACCAGCTCCTAACATTACAAGTCTGTATGATACCTAAATAAGTATATTTAAGGAGCTGTGGCCAACAATGGCATGCTATGATGATGTATTGATGTATATTGTATTTCTGGGTCTGCTTCTGAGCTTGGAATCTCTCCAGATGCTGTCCCTGCCAATTTCTAGGTAGCTTATTACAATTTCAAAGTACCTCCCAATATGCATTTTCAACAGATGGGATTACTAAGTACTGAGCCCCAGCAACGATCCATAGATGTATTACCACCCCCAGCAGACACAGCGGGACTTCACCCCCATCCACCAGCATCCCAATAAATATTTACAACCTTCCATTCGCTCATTTCCAGACTATTGGATATGGAATTTTATTGCTCTCTTAGGGGGAATACAAGAAAGCCTTTATGTTTTCTGAATTTCCCAATTAGCTTTTTTTTGTTGTCAGGAGAATTTATCTTTGGCGTAAAGATTAGACATAGTTCAGGGTCAGTACCTATCTTCATTTGCCTATCAATTATGTGTCTGAGTATGGCACCAATATTTGCTTCCCAAAAGAATCCACCATTTAGGTAATTTATACTTTTAAACCCTATGATAGTGGAATTTAATGGGAGGAGTATGTGGTCTTGTTGGCTTCCTGCCTTTACTGTCCCTCTCTCTCTTTTCTGTCCTTCCTTCCTTCCTTTCTTTGAAACAGAGTCTTGCTACTATGCAGTCCAAGCTGGTCTAGAACTCATAGCAGTTAGTTGTCCTCCTGCCTTAGTCTCCAAAATCCTGGGATTACAGGTGTGTACCATCATACCAAGCTCCAAACTTCCTTCTTAGATGAGGAAACTGAGGCATGGGTAAACTGACTTTCCTGTGAGTGGCAGGCTGGAGGAGGAGTCAGGGAAGAGGAAGAAGAGAGACTGCAGCAGCTTGGGCACCGCCTGGCTGGCCAGGTTGGGGTCTGTGTGCTTACGCACTCTCACAAACACATTTGCAACAGGCATGCTGGCCCCAGGCTGAGTATCAAGGGGCTGAGATCAAGAAATTTAGAATTTTACCCACTTGGCCCGATATGATGGCACACACCTGTGATCCCAGAACTTGGGATGCTGAGGCAGGAGGATTTCTGAGAACACAAGACCAGCCTGACCTTACAAAACAAGGCCATGTCTCAACAAACACAGAATTTTGCCCACTGTCACTCAGAGTAATTCACTTAAAACTCAAGTCTCAAGGGCTGGCGAGATAGTACAGCGGACTAAGTGTCTGCTTTGGCAAGCACAGGGACCAGGGTTTGATCCCTTGTCCACCATGCCATGCTGGCCCTGCCCCCAGGGCAGGCTGAGACAAAGACAGAGTCTGGGCCATGGTGGTACACCCCTGTAATCCTAGTGCTGGGGAGGCTCAAAACAGGAGGATCACCACAAGTCAGATCTGTGTAATGAGACCTTGTACCAAATACACACATAAAAAAAAACCCTCAAGTCTCACTGATACCACAGATCAACTCTTTTCCATTTTCCTACCTGAGAAAATAAACAGAACCAAGTTACATTATTAAGTTCAAAATTGATATTTAGAATGGCATTATAAAAATTAGATTCAACAGCTTCTAAAACCTTGGAGCTATTTCCGATGATTCAGTTATTAGCTTCTGTTTTCCCAGGATAACTGACATTTACTTAAGCAAGTATGAATTGAAATCTGGGTGTGGGCCACATGTGATGCCGCACACCTACAACCCTAGCATTCGGAGGCTGACAGAGTAGGGTCATTGGGTAGCCTGGAGCTACACAGTGAGCTCAAGACCAGCCTGAACTCCACAGATTACACAGCAAGACCCTGTCTCAAAAAAATAAAAACAAAGACAAAGTAGGGTGTGATAGAGGACTTCTACAATCCCAGCACTCTGGAGGCTGAGGCAGGAGGATCGTCAGTCTGAATCCAACACGAATAACACAGCAAGACTTTGTGCCCTGCCTCCCAAGGATGAATTAATACATTATTAGGTGCAAATCAAGGGAAATCTCAGTGTTTGCCCTTAACTAATAAGTGATGAAAAATTCCATATGCTTTTGGGCCTCTTTATTTTGAATTGAGTTATTATTATTATTATTGTATTTAGGACAGGGTGTACAAGGTGTATAGGATCTCACTGCATTGATCAGACTACTCTTTACAGTCTCGGAAGAGCTGGGATTACAGGCGCACACCACCATACGCAGTCTCAATTGCTGTCTCAGTGTGCCACAGGGGCAGGACCGACACGGCAGGCCTGGGGATCGAACTGCTGGCCCCTGCATCTGCCTAAGCAGGCGCTTTAATCTGCTGAGCTATTTGGCCAGCTCTTATTGAATGGAATTATTTAAATGAAAATGTCTCGTAGTATTCTTTATCATGTCTTACCTGAGAAGGAAACTTACTGAGTCTATCGTGCATGCCTGCTTGACATCTGAATTTTGGTCAGAAGAGACAGGAATAGGTGCAAGAAGCAGCAGCCAGTAAAGCCAAAGTCAAGATCATCTGACACCAGAAAGTAAGCTGAACATTTTCCAGGTAAAAGTAGAAATACACACAAGAAAGGACAGAATGTATTTTTTTGGTTATGTTTTGTTTGGGGGAACAGGGTCTCACTATATAGTTCAGGCTGACCTTGAACTCACTCGGTAGCCCAGCCTGGCCTCAAGCTCACAGTGATCCTCACCTTCAGCCTCCCAAATGCTGCGAGTACAGGCAGGCGCATGCCTGGGTCACTGTATGCTCATAGGAGAGCATATTTCCGAGAAGGCTTCATAGAACCTAGTGCAGACTTAGATGGAAATGTTTCATCAAATTGAGCCCAAGTGCTTAGACTGTGCACCCATTAATTAGAAACAGATTTTCTTAGCAGGGAAAAGAAATCCTTTGTCCAGTGGCATTGGGTCACTTGCTCATTCACAGCTATCAAACACAGCTGGACCACAGAGCTAGCACTTCATACCTATTGACCCAAAGTTCTGTGGACACAACAGTCACCCCAGGTCCCCATACAGTGAGACTAAACTGCCAAGCGATTAGGTAAGTGTGTGGCCTGTCACCATGGATCAACACGGCATGAAGGGCACTGGCCACGTGGCTGTTCTCAGCAGCACACACAAAGTGCTGGCTTTCAGCGGTTTCCTCACATTTAACATAAAACTGCAGAATCCAAGCCTGACAATGCTTCATCTTCTTCTGAATCACTGAGACTCTTGCATGAACCCTTGGGTCTCCCTCAGCTGAAAGGGAACCTAGGAGGGAGGGAGTTTCTTTTGATTTATGTCATTGCGACCCTAGCTAGGCCAGTGTTTTGGAACACGGAACAGGAGTCCCCCACAGGCACAGCCGCTCTGCGGCGGGCTGGCAGTCCTGGGAGGTGTACAGCAAGCTGCCTAGGGTTCCTCCTCAGTCCAGCAGCCTCTCAGCTGCCGGGGGGTTTGCACTGAGCCAGATCTCTCCCTCAGCATGTTCGAATCCACGCATATCCCCTAGAAACACATTTCTGGAACAAAGCAAGCCTCATTTTTAAAAACAAGGCCAGGAAGCTCCAGATAAGTCCTTTCAAGAGTGAAAAGACCCAGCAGGGCTCAGGAGCCTCTAACCCCACTGGAAACTGGCCACCTGTCCTTCACTTCTTGGCCACTGCTGGCCAAAGTGCAAATGAAACTGCCACCACAGCGCCCAGGTCCTCGGGACACATCTGCAAGCCCAGGGGGCAACCCTGGTGCACAAGGGGAAACCTTCGCTTTAGCTTCTGTGGTTTTTGAAAGTACTTTCTGTTCTCCCCAAGCCGCTTCCAGGAGGGTAGGTTGTGAGTGTGCTGTCCCTTCTGCCTAGTGTACAAGAAGCCCAGCGGTGCAGGATAAGGTTTATGAGCTCATGGGTTCATGAAACAGAACCACGGGAAGTGACATCTGTAGTCAGGTGTGGTGGCACCTGGCTGTAATCCTAGCACTTGGGAGGCTGAAGCAGGAGGATTGCCAGGAGTCTGAGGCCAGTTGGCTATGTTAAATGAGTTCAAGGCAAGCCCGAACTATATAGTGGGACCCCATCTAAACAAACCAACACACACACACACACACACACACTGCTTTTCTCATTCATTCTCCGCTCTCAGCTGAGAATAAGTTCTCAGTGGGCGCAGGAGAGAAAGACAGCTAAGGAGTGAGTGGTACAGACCTGGGACATGGAGACAGGAGTAGCCAGAAAGGGTACGAGCTAAAGCAGGCAGAAGGCAAGAAGCTTAAAGTGTGGCACCAGGTGGGGGAGGGGGCAGGATGGAGAGAGCTAGAATTTATTCCCAGGACAATTAAAAATGATCAAGTGGAGGCTGGTACGCTCAGATGATGAGGAGGACTTGTGTTTTACCTCACTCTGGCTCCACTGGGCAGAACCAGATCATCTGCTGTGTTAATGTTCTTTCTGGCAAAGCTAAATAAAGAAATGAACATGCATATGTACCACACCCACTCCTTTTTTTTTAATTAAAACTTTTCCTAATTATGTAGCGGGGTGCTCTAAGTAGCAGGATGTAGGTACAAAACTATTCTTCAAAACCAGACAGAAATAGGCTTCCTGTGGCCAAAGGAGGATGCTGAAATTTATAGCAGGGAGAACCCAGTTCTTTGTTCTGGGAACCAGCCCTCTGGTCACACAATGTTAGTGGCTCCCTTCGTCCTGGAGGAGTTCTTCCCTTCAGGCCTGAAATCCGGAAGCATATACTCCAGGTGCTGGGGACACTGCTGAAATCTTGTGCAGCCCACTTGCAGCAGGGAAGGCAGAGCAGCACAGTCCCCAGGGCCACCAGAGTCACTTGCTGCTGAGCAAAGGCCATAGGATGCGTTGGAGAGTCGTTCAGGGAAGTGGAGGAACCAGGGACTACCCGGGAGGGGTGAGGACTTAAAGGAAGGTGGTACCATGGAGGGCAGCTGGTGCGACCTGCTGACTTGCAAGACCCAACAGGCGAAAGCGGAAGGTGCAGAAGCAGGGGTGTGTGCAAGCCCACACCTATGGGTACCCCGCGTCCAGCTGAAGCTGGACAGACGGACCAGGCAGGCTTCTGGTCAGCAGGGATGGAGGAGAAAGAGACTTCTCTTTGGGAGCTGCAGGAACACAGATGCTGTGCCTAACCAGGTGCGATGGAGGAGAGGGGAGGAGATGAAGGTGAAGCGTCTGGGTCAGATGGAGGGAAACACTGGCCGCGTCAGTGGTTCCCTGACCACCTCAGCCCCTCGTGAAGTTGGCCTAGAAAACACTGATTTGCATCTGTGCCCCAGTGCTGGGTGGCTTCTCTGGCCTCAGCTCCACACTGAGGCCACCGTCATCACCACCATCATCATCTCCACCCAGGGGCACACTGCTCCAGCCACAACTGCTCTCTTGCTGTCCTCAGACCCATCAGGTTCCCTGCCTTGAGGACTCTGTGCTAGATGTCATTTCCTTTTCATGTACATGAGAATTTGGGGGACATTTTAGATCTAAACCATAACACTAGCTGATAAACATCATCACAGGTATGTATGCAGGGGAACAATAGAGTATATCTAGGCTTCAGTACTATGTGCAGTTCCCATGTGTGCCACTCCTTCACCTCCTTTAGGACTTCAGCTAAACATTTCAGCAAGTGGGTGAAGACTACCCTTGTCATCTTATTCTAAATGTCAATACCCATCCATCTGTCTTTCTCTGCTTTCTAAAATTTCATAGCATTTTATATGAGATGTATAATCAAAACATATGGTGAATGTTGAAATTTTTAAAACGTATTTCAGTAAAAAACATATTGCTATTAATCTCCCTCAAAATAGTCCCATGTTTGAACACACCTATCCCACTGTGCTTGCCACTTTCTGAGGTAATTTTCACTGTAGTTTTCAATCACACCTTATGTTTTGTTATATACTATTATAAACACATGTCTATAAAAATAAATATATAATATGCATTATAGAACATAAATGTAATAATTATGAGCATATACACTAATATATACGATAATGTTATGCTATCTGTGGCATTCCCTTCTTATCTGTGGCTTTCACCTTCAGTAGCTCCAGTCCATGACCAACCATAGCCTTAAATTTGGACCGTTCTCAGTTATATGTGAAGTCAGTGCATCCCCTGCTCCATCAGCATCAGGCATGAGCACTCCTCTGTCCAGCGTATCCACACTGTATATGAGGCCTACCCGCCTCATCAGCAGTCATCTCAAGTACAGCTTGGTTGTCTTCTCGTCAAGTAATCCTTATTTCACCTAACAATAGCCTGAGACCACAAAAGCAGTGACACTCCCACTTTTATTCTAGCATGCTGCTGTAATTGTTCTATTTTATTATTAGCTGTTGTTATTAATTTCTGGCTGTGCCTGTCTCAGTCACTTTTTGCTAGGACCAAATCCCCAACACCCACGACTTAAAGGCGAAGTTCATTCTGGTTCATGGCTTTAGTGCATGGTCAGCTGACTCTCAGGCAGAATAGCATGGTGGAAGGGATGGTAGAAGAAAGCTGCTCAACCCCTGACGGTCATGTGGAGGGAGAAGGGGGAGCTGGAGGGGAAGACACACCCTTCCAGGTCACCCTGTCCAATGCCCTGCCTATTCCAGCCAAGCCCCACCTCCTAATCAATCTAGTCATGAACTCATATCCATTGATGAGTACAGTACCCCATGATCCAATCACTTTTCATATACATGAGAATTTGGGGGACATTTTAGATCTAAGGCATAGCACTAGCTGATAAAGGTCATCATAGGTATGTATGCAGTGGAAAAATACAGTATATCTAGGCTTCAGTACTATTCACTGTTTCAGGCTTCCACTAGGGGTCTTGGATCATGTCCCTCCAGATAAGGTGGGGCTACTATATATAGAATCACCTGGTATATTATATAGGAACCATCAAAGTTTTCCACCTCCAAATGTAATTCCCTGAAGTGGTGTTCAGTATTGTATTATGTTCAATATTATATTCTTAAGAGCCAAGAAAATGTCCTGGCATGTAATATGCCTGCAGTAGGCAGAATGAAAACACTCCAACAATCCATGAGGGCATAGAGGAGTAGAGGGGACCACAGGTATAAGGAGAAAACAAGAAAAGACGGTGCTACAGCAGCCAAAGGAAGAGATGGCTGAGAAAAGGACAAGTCAGCATTTCTGGGCTGGTTTTACCACAGCAGGCTCTGTGTTCACCATCCCTACACACCATCCCATCTAGGCCTTGTTTCAACCTGGTGAGGAGGGTGCCGCCCACTTCACAAGTAACTTAGAGAACTTAAGGAACTTTCTCAAGGTGACAATGTGCACTGACTCCTGCTAAGGAGAAGTAAATTGTGTCCCAAAAAACAGACCACTGAAGGATTCTCGTGGAGACCACCATGACCTTAAACTTCCGGACTAGAGAAGATAAGAAACCAGCATAAGAAAAAGAGATGAGAACAGGGAATCGGCCAGAGCGCTCCAGACAAGGAAGACAAACACCAGATGATCATTAAAGAAGGGGAAGGAAAGCCTCTAGCAGTGGGTTTATTTTAGATGATGACAAGATGAGTTTCTAAAATGCAATCCCTTCAGAGTGCTGACCATCACAAGTATGTGAACAACCAGCATAGAGAAAGTATTAGTTTTTCTTGTTTCCTGCTCCAAAGCAATTTGGATTTTGCTTTTAAAAAATTTATCTGTGGCTGTATACAAAAATTGCTTTGCACATCCTAGAGGACGGTGAGATCTAAGAGGGGGTGAAGGGAGGGGGTGAAGGTTCGTAACTAGATCAACTTAAAAAACAGCAAAAAAGATAACCTACTCCAGTTTTCTTGGGAAGCTGCCAAATGAGTTTTAGGAAAATCAGTTGAGCCACACTATTTGGCAGCAATGTGGTGGAGCGGCCCACACTGCAACCCATAGGCAGATGACCTACCTAGCTGGCTTGTTTTTCTGGGTTGTTTTTACCTCTGTCTCCCTGGGAAGTCTTCAGCATCAGTAGCCTCTAGAGATCAAAAGGATAATATCAGTCTTGCCCATCTTTGTTCTGGGAAGAATCAGGTAGGATGGAAGCCGTAAAAGCACTTTCTACAAACATAAGGTATTTCTTGGAAGGTAGGCATTAGAAGACCCCTGTGAAGTATATAGCCTGGAGGCCTGCTTGGGTACGCATGAAAACATTCACTCCTTGACTCTAAATGAAAGATGAAATTCAAAGATAGCTGCACAATGCCAAATATCTATGTTTTGGAGAGGACCTGCACATTTGCTTTCCAGTGCTACCACTCGGACAGCTGAAGCGGATTTCCTGTGAATCAGGTTAATCCAGGCTAAGCTTGTGGCCGTGTCTGCTCTCTGAAAATGCTCATAGGGTGACATATTTTCAGTTTGCTTTGGGTCTGGCCATGTACCAATTCTGGATCCAGGTCTTGCCACAGGGGTGTTTCTGACCCATGTATTTAGCAACCAAAGGAAAACCAGTATGGCCGGTCTAATTATAGACCAAGCCAAGCGTCAGGGCTGTCCCTTTAAGACTTCCAGCATGGGCCTCACTGAGGGCAAGACTCCACATGACTCCAGCCCTATGCCCGTCCCCTAGTTATCTGTTCTTCATGAAGACATGGATGTGGCCTGCTCTAGTTCAAGGCGCGGAGACAGATGGAAACCACCTGGGGTTTATCACTTACCCACTTGTAGCATCAAAGTGTTTAAGTCCTACTCTTTAGCATCCCTGTTCATTGCAAATATTTAAAATGTTGAATGGGGGTGGGAGCCGTGGATCAAGTGTTCCAGAGACCAAATGCACCAGGCTGTTCTCTTATGTAACATTCTGGGCTCCAAGAACCTCTGAGTAGGAGGGAATCCATGCCACTTCCCCGTAGCTATCAGCTAAGATCACGGCTCGACACAACACTTCCAGGCACGCTCTTCTATCTCTACAGAAGGAGACTGGCTCCCTTCCTTTTCTGTCCCCAAATCTACATTGTCAGTCCCTTCTTTTTTGAGGGGGGTGGGGAACCAGCCACACCCCTTTTGGGCAAGGTCTCATTAAGTCATTAAATTGCCAGGATGAGCTTGAACTTGCAATTCTCCTGCCTCAGTCTCCTAGAGTGCTGGGGCTGTGGGCATATGCCACCACACCTGGCTACTGTTAACCTCTTAGAACTCCAGGGAATTCTTCTGGCTTCCAAGTCAGTCCCGGCTAGGGACTGAATGCTGAGGACTGAAACCTGGGTGTGAACTACAGGATGTCATGATGATACCTGAGGACTGTCCACATTACTCCCTGAGCCCTCTCCCCCCTCCCCTGCACCTCAGCTGTAGACTGAATCACTCACTGTCCCCAACCAGCCTCAGCTCTCAGGGATCTGCTTCTGCATGTTGCTGTCTTTGCTGGGGAAGAGGTGGAGGGGTCCCTTCTCCCTCTGACATCAAATACTCCTCCACAGAAGTCTTCCCTGAACGGTTTCCCTGCAATCTCTCATAACTCTTGTCTAAAGAGTTTCTTGTTTAAAGCAATGATAAAAGCTAGCAATCAGAGTTACTGAGTTAACACATACTACAGGACAGGGGTCATGTGAAGCCCTTTACTCATTTTATTTCATGAAATTGAATCTTCGCAATACTTTCCACAGGAATATGCTGTTATCATCCTTTTCTGTATCTGCAAAATGGAAGCAGGCAAAGGTAACCCTGGCACGGGGGTTCAACTCCAGACTCCCATATGCTGCTCCCTGTTGCTCCCTAGTCTGCACATACATCCATCTGCCCTGTGGATTCCCAAAGCCATACATCTTTCACTGTCCTAGTATATGAATCCTCAGCCTTCCCCAAAGCGAGTGCCTGAGTGTGAGTGCCTCGGTGTAGCTTTGTGCACTTCAGGCAGGTCCAGGAGGCTGACTCTCCCAGATGCGCTCTCTCACTGGTCTACTCTGATCCCAGCAGGAAAGGCTTTTAGGACAGGTCAAGAGGGGCAATTAAATTGGCCTTACAACATCAAGCATCCCAAACCCAAGCAGAGAGAAAAGTTCTGACCTCCAACTTTCTAGAACAGAGGTGCTCACAGACTACAGGGACAATATTTCCTAATCTATCACCAAGTTCCTGAGCTAGAAAAGCCTGGCTGTGGGTGTCCACAAAATCTCTCAGAATGGCGGCTCCACAGGGCTCTTCTTTCCAGGTCTAAACAAACCCAAGAAGTCCCCATTTTTTCAGACTTCCCATTTTCAGCCCCCTAAGGAGTAAAACATTCAGAAAGAGTAAGGCGGTGTGCCTCAAAAGTTCAAAGTAAACAGGCTACAGTGTTCAAGGTGCTCGGTCTGCGCGAGTCTCAAGTCTAGCCCCGTTCTTACGACATGGGATGAATTATCATTCAAAGTCTACACCTGTTTCCGTGTCTGCAAAGAAAGATAATATCAATACGCTGACTAGCAGGGGAGAAGCGGGGGATGCTGGTAAGGCGCCTTCTAGGGAGAGCTTCCAGAAGGTCAGCGCTTGCTGCTTCCTTATTCCCGCTGTTGTCAATAGCAATGGTTTCTATTGGTTAGTCACACCTTGAAGCCTGTGGGGGCAACTTTTGCATCTGCCAAACTCTATACAGAAGATGACTGGTGAGCACTGTCCTGTCGTGCTGAACAGAGCAGCGACGCACAAGACGCCAGATGCCCTTGAACACGAGAACACACACTTGCGCACGAGAGGCCCCACCTAACCGTGCTAGTTGTTCCAACATGGAAACCACTGAGATCTGAGGCCTCCCTTTCTTCTACCCAGCGGCAGTTGCCTCCTGCGGTTGCCACCTCGAATCCAAGTTAAGCCCTCTAAGGTCCTACCCAATTTCCACCAGATGCTTATAATGATGATTTGAAAACTTCAGTGGACCTAAGAACAACTTGGGTGTTTAAAAATGACAGATTCAAAAAAAAAATTTCCAGATTCTTGGGATCACTACAGTAATCTACACAGGATTATGACTCATTAAGAGAATCCCCAGTGATTCAGATATCACTAGCCCTAAGAACCACATTCCAAAAAACAGAGTAACTGACACCTTAGAAATATTTCTCCATGTAAATGTTCTCCAGAAATAGAGATTAAACCAAGGGCATTTGCTGTGAGTATAAGTGTAGCCCTGTTTTGTTTTTAATTTTGAGACAAGGTCTCACTAAGTTGCCCGGCTAGGATTGAATTTGTCCTCCTGTCTCAGTCTCCCTGAGTGCTGGGATTACTGGCACCCACTGACCTACCTAGCTCTCCCTTTATATCTTTTTTTTTTTTTAATGTATTTAGTACAGGGTCTACAGGGTCTCACTACACAGACTGGACTCATAGTGATCCTCCTGTTTTCAGCCTCCCAAGCACTGGGATTACAGGTGCACACCACCTCACCCAGTCTCAGTCACTGTCTCAGTGTGCTGTGGGGGCAGGGCTGGCATGGCATGCTGGGGACAGAACCTCAGTCCTTGCATCTGCCTAATCAATAGCTTCTGCCTTTATATCTTGATGATAAAGGGCTGTCACTCCTTCCCACATTTGTGTACTGGTATAATTTTCTTTAAGACAGTCCAGGATCTTAACATGATTTGGCTGCTCCTAGGACCAAGAAGCCTGAGTCTTACCCTTTCTGATCGACACTAAGGCTTCTTATCCAAATCACTATGAGGTGGCAAAGTTGGCTGTCATGGACAATATGCTGCAGAAGCAGCTGCGATCTCTAAAACATGGGTGGTCGCAAATATGCTTAAGTCTGATTGACAATTGACTATATATATATATATATATATATATA
>NDGM011189697.1:0-10972 GCA_002564305.1 Octomys mimax
TTGGAATTGAATTATTTTGGAGGCAGAGTTTATAGAACTTGCATTTAGGCTGAATATTGAATTTGGTAGAGGGGATTCAAGAATAACTTTTAGATTTTTTTATGTGGGCATCTGGGTAGATAAAGGTGCCATTTATAAGATGTGAAACATTAAACATTGTAGGGAGGTGGGAAATCTGGAAGTATGGTTTGATGATTCTATGTGAGAGAGGCCTTGTACACATCCATAAGATATAGATATTTGCATAAATTCTAGTTATAGCTATTAAATAAGCTAAAATAGACATTAATAGATGAAAATAAACTTTAAAGCTTTGGAACTGGTTGGATGACCTAGGAAAATGTCTAGTTAAAAAGAAACATACCAAGGGCAAAGTTCTAGTGTCCTTTACCACTTACAGGTAAAGATGAAAGAGGAATGATAGAGGCAGGAGGGAAATCAGAAAGAACATAGTAACACAGAAGTCACAAGACTGTTAAATTCAGTGGTATAGAGATTACCAATAACCTGATGTGAGCAGTCTCATAGAGGGGTGGTTTCTAAAGAGCCGCTAGAAAAGAGGCAAGTTAAGGTGAAGAAATGGAAATAATTCTTCAATTTGGGGCAACAGCTGGATAGGAAGTGGAGTCCAGGGAAGGCATTTTAAAGCTGGAAGTTATTGAGGACATATTTGTACACAAAGAGAAAGAACTTGAATATGAAAAATGATATTTTTCAAGGTCAAAGGAAGAACGTTCTAGTGTACAGGCCTTTGGTTTCAGGAATGCTTCATCCATAATGACAGCATAATAAGGACATGCAGGTACATAGTGATGACACAGAAGGCAAGAGAGACAGAGACAGCAATCTAGGAGCCCTGGAGTATGGGAAGTGGGGGTGTTCTTTTCTGATTTTCTTAATGAATTGTGAGACAAGATGAATGGTATGGAGAGATTAGGACTGATGTATAATAGCAGAAACCATTCGGTGCTCGGTCACTGAAAAGGTAATAAATGAGTACCTTTTATGTGTCAGTCACTGTGAATCACTAGTCCATCCCTGAAAAATGGACAGGATATCTGCTCTCAAGAAGTTGGCAAGCCAGTGAAAGAAATTTCCATATATGTATATATACACCCACATATATATGTGTGTGTATGTGTGTATATGTAGTCATCAATTTATAATTTAAATCAGGAGAAAACAGTAATAGAGCCTACCAGGAAGATTTATTTGAGGTGGTTGTTAGGAGACAGATTAACTTAGAATTAAAACCTAGAGCACCAGCTGCCTCATTTTTAAAATTTTTATTTATTTTATTTCTTTTGCCTCATTTTTAATGTAACTTTTACATTTTGTATATGAATCTTCTGCTAGAAAAACTTCTAAAATCTGCGTCAGACAGGTTACTTAAGTCCATGAACTTTTATTAAGTTTTTTATATGCAAAGTAACTATAGCCATATAATATTTCATATGAAAAGTTTTATTCAAAATAATGTTTGGCATCTAAATATTTTCAAAATGTATTCTTAAGGATTAGAATTCGCAAACTTAGTTTATCTTTTAAAATTCTATATGAGCACATAGAATATCTATGTATTTTACTTTAAAATGAACATACAAATACATTGTCAATTTAACAGCATACAAAATATGAAACTTTCTGCTTGGGAGCAATTCAAGAACACTTCTGAAATCTTGAATTTTATAATACTGTGAGCTTATAATTAATATTTGTCGGTCAAACAGTATAACACCTATGCTTAATATTGCTTTAGTTTTACTTGAGTTTTATAAGGGCTATAAATATTTCTTTTATAAAGATTCATGTACTGGAAGTAGCTCAGAACTAGAACCGTGAGGAACAGCAGCATCAGGACGAAGACAATGGCAGAGACCAGGTAGCCGCTTGTTCTGAAACAAGAACAGCAAAAAATGTCATCAGAGGGGACTGTTTGCATTTCGGTTTTTAATTTTTTTTAACCAAACAGTATGTCCTTGGCACCAAATAGAGACTAAAGTCATGATGTCTACATTTAGGCATTTGATGTTGGAGGCTGACCAGAGAGGAAATCATGGTGGTCATAAAAGAGAAAGAAATATAAAGTTCTGAGGGAGCTGTGCATCGTGTGAGTAGGGGGTGTTGCCGTGTCATGTGGGGAACCCTGAACTGGGTGTGGATGGGAGTTAGCTAGATAAAAATGTTTGGGAATAGAGGAAGAGACTGTGATGGAACTGTTACAGGCACCTGCAAGGTGACAGAAGCTTAAGGACATTTTAAGATCTCTCCCAGATATTCTGGAACTCAAACTAAGTTGATCTGACTAGGGCTCAGGTGCCAGTGGAGTGATTAGAGATGAGCGGCTCAGGCTGCAGCTCAGTGGTAGAGCCCCCGCCTAGCATCCGTGAGGCTCTGGGTTGGATCTCCAGCACTGCTACCAACAAGCAAAAAGCTAAGTGGGCAGGGCCAGATGAGACCAAGTACACACCAAGCTAGAGTGTGGGTTTTAGCCAATAAACCAGGGTGTTTCAGGCATGTAATATAAGACTGGCATTTTAGAAGGATGATTCAGGTTGGTAGTGTGAATAGTCCATAAAGGGAAAGCTTGAGTATGAAGACCAAAAACCCAGTTATGAGGGATTTGTAAGAATCCGGGCAAGCGACGATGTGGGTATTGAGTAAATCAGAGGCTGAAGAAATGGAAAGAATTGGATACATCTAAGACATGTTCAGGAGTTAGGTTGGTTTGGCTTTGGGAATAGGTCATTTGGGATAGGTTTTGGGGATAGGTCACTGGGACAACATCATTTACCACTGGCAGAGGAAATTCAGAGGGGAGAACCCTCCACTCCCTCTTTCTTCTCACCCCAGCGATAGGATCTCTGTTGCCCAGTCTGGCCTTGAAGTCCTCCTGAGTACCTGGGACTACAGGTACATGCCACCATACCTGGCTGGAGTCCTGTGTGTGTGTGTGTGTGTCTGTCTGTCTGTCTGTGTGTGTCTGTGTGTACACCACTCAGACTAGGACTCGCAGCTGAGTGCCAGCCATCCACCGCTTCACCCAGGACTCAGCACAGGTGCCTCCCCTCAGAGACGATTTCATTCTTAGGCCGACACTTGGCTGCTGTCGTTCATTTGTTAGCCCAGCATGGCTATTAGCTTCCACTCTTCTTCAAACCGAAATTATTGTTGGAATGTTGCAACTCTTCAAGTCACATTAGCCTCATCTTTCTCCTCTGGCTACCAACACACCCAGCTGCAGTGCATGGCTCCTTTCTTTATAACTGTCTGATATCTGTCAGACATGGTGCAAGGTATGGACAATAAAATGAGTAGAAGCAGGCACGAGCCCCGTCCTTAAGAAGCTTACATTACAGTGGGGGTATCGTAAATAAACAAATGGTGATAAAATAAACTAAAATTGCCAATGGTGATAAGGAGAGAAAATAATAAAAACAGAGAAATACACAGTGCGATGAAAGCTCATTAGAGGATTTAACCTGGTGAACGAGATCAAGGAATGCCCTCATGAGGAAAAGATGATTATCCAATGGCTAAAGAATAAACAGAAGGAAAGTTGATAAAGTTAAGTGGTAAAGAGAAAAGCAGAATCCAGGTAGACAAATAGCACGTGCAAAGGTCCTGCAAAGGGGGCGAGAGTAGAGCTGGCTGGGGACTGGAAGAAGGTTGGAGGGTGTGGAGCTGAGAGAATGATGGGGACAGGGACATGATCCCAGGTGAGAAGTAGGTAGGTGCTGGAGCCTAAGGCCTTGTAGGCCACGTGAAGGAATTTTACATTGATGGAGAGAAGCAGTGGGGTTGAGGCCACTACACTCAGCATTTTGAAAACACTACTCTAGGGCGGGAAGATGGCTCAGTAGAATAGCGCTTCCCTGGCAAGCGCAAGGGCCTGAGTTCAGTCCCTGGTTCTGCCAAACAAACAAACAAACAAACAAAAAAACTACTCTGGCTCTGTGAGAATGAGAAAAAAGGCATGGGGAGGGGAGCTCAGCTAGGAATCTGTTTCAGAGACAGTGGTAGCTTAGATAAGAGGGATGGGGGTGGAGTTAAGAAGTGGGCCCACTTGGGGGCCATGTAGGAGAGACAAGAATGGGAGTCAAGGTGGTTGGATGAGCGGCTGTGGTCTCTGGTCACTGCCTGTGAAAGGGGACTCTCTTGCTGGGAAACGCTACCAGCTAACTCATCTGGCTCTGGTACTCTACGGGTCAGCAGAGGCCAGTCTGTGGCCACTATGCTAGGGGCCCATTCCTAACTCTGTGGTACTCTGTGTGTGCACTGGCTGCTGGCTCTAGCTGCTGGCTCCACCTCCTCACTTAGGTGTTCTCCTCTCCTTCCTCCTCACTGGGGTGGGTGCCACGCCATACTCACCTTCATCAACCATACCAATGCAGCAAGGAAGAGAAGTTGCCTTGATATATTAAGCATGCTTCCCAGAGTTACCTTAGAAACAACTCTTTGCTTATTCCACTTGCAGGTTATTTATAACATTGACCTTCCATTAACATTCAAAATCAAGGTATCAGTAATATTTAAAGCAGGGTCATACATAACTTGTCTCCTACTTTAAAAACATCCCCGAATATCAGGCCCAGGACAGAGAAGCAAAATCAGTTTAGGTCCTAACTTTAGTCTTTTTGTCATTGTAAAAGAAACGAGAAGGTTAATTAGAGATATAGGACACACTTGAGTGTGGGCGCTCAGAGAAAGGAGAGACACTCCCACCTTTAGTCTTACAGCTGTAGTCTGTTCCCCAAGGTGACAGGAACTGACTCCGCGGAAACATCTGCCCTGCTGTTTTCTTGTATGCATCAGAATGATTTCGTACAAGGCTTGGATAGCGACTTTGTAAAAGCCACTGGCTTTGCAATGAACACTTCATGCAAGTTTTAAATTTTGTTTTGTTTTAGGATTCATTTAAAGTGTATGCCCTAAGGAATATTTTACACACTAGGATTTACATTGGGAATCTGCAAAGTGACTGTACAAGCTTCGATTTTGGGAGACACTGGGGGATGTTTCCTTTTTAGCTGCTGCTCATATCTTTTAAACATTCTTTGATTAATGCTCCCACAGGCACTTCACATTACCTGGGAATCACTCCAAAGATCTCTATAGCAAATGTAGCCGTGAGGTTACAGTAACTGCAAATTAGAACAAACAGTATTAAAGATTAAATTAAATATACCTAAAACTTCTTCCATATTGCTATGGTAACTAAACTCAAATACAATTTTAGGGTATCATTTCATTGACAAGGGATAGAACAGATACATTTATTTTATAGCGTTGATGATTTTCTATACATAGATTTTAGTGTACTATGAGATCCCATAGAACATAACACTGTCCTCATGGAATTACCTTATTTTTTTAAAGTTAAATATATATATATATATATATATATAATTTTATTTATTTATTTTTTCCCAAAACCCGGGATTGAACTCAGGCCCTTGAGCTTGCCAGGCAAGCGCTTAGTCTACCGAGCTATCTCCCTGGCCCCCAAATACTTTTTTTTTTGGCGGAACCAGGGATTGAACTTGGGCCCTTGCGCTTGCCAGGGAAGGGCTTATTCCACTGAGCCATCTCCCCGGCTTTTATATTTTTTTTTGAGGCAGAATTTCACTATGTAGTTTAGGCTGGCCTTGAACTCAGTCTGCAGCCTAGACTAGCCTTGAACCTGCAGTGATCCTCCTGCCTCAGCCTCCTGAGTGCTGGGATTGTAAGTGTATGACACCACTCCTGGTGCAATCACTTTATTTTGATAGCGATTCCAAAGGCAACAGTAATAGTGATATATGTAGATAGATAGATAGATATAATTTATAGAATCAGGAACAATAAGTATTGACAAAAGTAATAAGCAGTTTACATTTATTAGGCATTAATATTTAGTGAAAATGGATGCTAACAGCATTTGCTGTGTACAGGGCAGTGTGCCAAATTCTTACATGCATTATCTTAGTCAATCCTTTCATTTATTTTTGTTGGTTTTGGGGTTTTGTTGGTACTGGGAATTGAACATAAGACTGCGTGCAGGCACTGTGCCGCTGAGCTATCTCCCTGGCCGTCAGTCCTTTTAGATGAGGAAACCGAGGCACATTAAGCAACTTGCAGAATTGCCATGGTTGTTTGAATAGCAGAGCTGGCCTTTCCTTTCAGGTTTTCCTGGTCCTTGATCCTGTGAGGTTCACCTGAAGCAGAGTGGCTCCTGTGGGATGCTGAGAGTGTCAGGGGCTGGGCCGGGTAGATGCGTGTCTAAACTGACCGAGTCTCTCTCATGACTCAGCATGTTGATTGGAAGGAGGCAGGAGACAGCTAAGTAAACACAGTGGGATTTTACTTTCCTTCACGTGGGAGAAGGTGAAAGAAAGGAGTCTATGCTATGGAATACCTGCAATGTGCTCAGCAGGTGCTGCATTTACCTTTGTCAGGGGATGCTAACCCATTTGACAGACACGGAAGTAGCCATACAGAGGCCTAGAAATTGCTTAATTCTGAATTTAACTTTGATCAAAACAAGGAAGGGATATTATGCGGTGATAAGGAATATGTAATCATTCTAAATGTGTATTCAGCTTAAAGAAAAGATGTGATTCAAAAACTGGTAGAACTGAAAGAGGAAATGGATAAATCCCTGATTATAGTGGAGGACATCAGCATTCCTCTCTCAGAAATTGATGGGAAAAGTAGAAAGAAAACTGGTACTAAAATAAAAACAGAGAGGTCAGAAGTCCCCTTGTAAATAGTAATAAATCTAAAGCCTTAGGGAAAGGAAAATGTTGAAGCGAATTGATCAGATGTGAGTTACTTATCCACACAGAGGCAGGGCCCAGAAGATGCTCCATTCACCCTATCAAAATGAGAACTGCATCAGTGTCAGAAACACCAGCATTATGAAAGAAGAAATGTTTTATGGCCTTTTCTGCCATCAAAAAGGGGTCTTTAATTTCAGTAAAGATGGAAGGATCCTCTATAGCAGAGGCCAAATGAACTAAATTGTTAGAGATGAAGGAGGCATAACTGCCCTTCAGTGAAAATGGGGCATAATTGTGATTTTCAGTCTGTCCTGTCAACTTCACTGGATTGAGAGATACCTGGGAAACTTCTAACGCGCACTTCTGGGTGTGTCTGCATGGGCATTGCCGGAGATGGTTGGCATTGTGGACAGAAAAACAATGCAAGAGACCTGCCCTAAACATGGGCAGCATCAGCAAACTGGGCAAGAGTCCAGATAAAGCAAAAGAGCAAAGGAGGAAGCCCAGTGTGTGCTTTTTCGCTTTCTCTTTGCGTTCTTTCTGCTGAACTACTTTGCCATACCGCATGCTATCTCACCAGGCTTCATTCAAGCCCCCCAAACAGTGGAACTAAGTAAGCATCAACTGAAACCCCCAACCTAAGACAAAATAAACGCCCTCCTCTGTTATATTGTGTATTGTTAGGGTGTATGTCTAGATGTTCCCCCAATGCCTCATAGGTTCATAAGCAGGGATTTTGGAAGGTGACTAGATTATTGAGACATTATACCTAACTTGCCTTGAGCAGCTGGACCCTAGTTGGAAGAGGTGATCACCGTGGTGTGGCCCAGAAGGTTACACATTCTTTCTGGGCTCCTCCCTGGATTCTGTTTGCTTCCTGCCCACCATGTTATGAGCAGCCCTTCTCAGCCATGCTCCCCTGCCATGTCACCCTGCCTTGGAACCAGCAGATGAGGGCCTGGAAACTCTTCAAGCTGTGAGCCGGAATACACATCTCCTCCTTTGAGCTGCACATGTCAGCGATTGTGTCTTGGTGATGAGGAAAGTGACTGAGATATGTGTATCGGGTATTTTGTCACAGAATAAGAGGCTGATGGGCAAGAACTATTTAACATGAGTAGATCTAAATGAATCCTTGAATTTGGATAGTTTATTATGTGGCCCTTTGAATAGAAACACATGAGCAACTGTCTAAGCTTTGCTTGACTTCTATAAAGAATGTAAATGTGGGGCATGGAGAGAGTTCTGATGAACCATTGCAATAGTGACTTATCTTTACCTAATCCCTCACCACAGTTTGATAAGGTAGCTGGAACAGGCTGCATTTCTGGGAATTATTTTGAAAGAAAACCATGATAGCCTATTAGCTTGTCTAAAATCTTCCCACTTTTCTCCCACAAACTCCATGAACTATAGGGTGCACCACACAGTTTTGAGAATGAAAGAAGTTGCTGCTCTTTGTATTTCCTACCACAGAAGAGGATGGTGTTTGTGCTGCTGTTGTTGACCATACAATATGAGCCACATTTGGATGTGCTCCAAATGTTCAGAAGGACCTGAAAGGCACCCTGAATGGGACCCGGAACCAAGAGAGTCTTCCCAGGTGATCCAGGTAATGCAAATAGTGCTGTGTGTAGACTCTTACAGTCTAAGAGATGTAAAGGCGCTTGATGTGTTTCTGGAAGATTAGGAAGCTGTATGGCTGTGGAAATTGTGATAGGGACTATCAGCAGATTCCTCTACAGTTCTGAAGCAAATGCAAGCATTCTTTGTCAGGAAACTGTTCTCAGAAATAGCTTCTGGGGAGGACTTTGGTGGAAAACGAACATCAGACTACAGAAGGCCAGGAGACTGTGAAACCTGGGATGTTAATTATCAATTGAGTGTTGTCTCTAACACTATAAAGTCAGCAGTGCTCAGCTGAACTCTCATCATTAAATGCAATAGTTGATTTGTAGGTTCACTTTGCCTAGACATGGGGATTTGTTTTTCTTTTTTCCTTTCCTTTCCTTTCCTTTCCTTTCCTTTCCTTCCTTCCTCTTTCTTTTTTTCCCCTGTATTTAGGGCAGGGTCTACAGGTTGTTCAGGGTCTCACTACTCTGAGATTGGACTCAGTGATTCTCCTGGGTTTTTTGTTGTTGTTGTTGTTTTGGTGGAATGAGGGATTGAACTCAGACCCTTGTGCTTGCCAGGGAAGTGCTTATTCTACTGAGCCATCTCTCCGCCCCTGATTCTCCTGTTTACAGCCTCCCAAGTGCTGGAATTAGAAATGTGTGCCACCGTGTCCAGGCTTAATTGCCCTCTCAGCATGCCCCAGGGGCAGGGCCAGCACAGTGGTCTGGAGATGGAACCCCTGGCCTTTGTGCTCTGCCTAAGCAGGCGCTTTAATCTGCTGAGCGATTTGGCCAGCCCTAGACATGGGGATTTATGACTTCCCTGACATATCTAGATCTACATCTCTATATCTGTATCTACATCTGCATCTATATCTGATTTACAGATTGCTCTGATTCCTGCTTTGGACAACTGTGGTACTATAGCTCCATTCAGGAACAATCTTGATCAACAGAGAAGGAAAACTCCCTAGTGTAATGTTAAGTAGGATATATTTTTCAGCTTTTCCCAAGAGGAGAGATGACCTGTGGCCTAATCAGGACTAAATGTTTGGCTACATGGCCAGGACTCAGAAGGAGTAAGAACTGATGAGAAGAGCTTTAGGAAAAAAGGTATGTAAGTGAACTTCTTGGCACAACACTAAAGTGATACAATATTTGGTTCTTCTGTGGATGTTTATCAAAATATATTCACTAGAGAGGAGGCTTTTAATTTGTCATCTGACAACCACATGGTAGCCTCTTCTCTCAGCTACCAAAATATTGCTCCCTGGGTTCCTAAATAATGTGGCATGGTGCCTAGGACAGCTTCATGAACCCAGATTTCTCCTCAGCAGACTGGATACTACCAGTGTGGCATACCATATTTGCAGCAACAGCAAACAGACCTTAATCTTGCCATAGACATATTAATCCAGAGGCATCAAACAGCCACCTGGTAATAGACTGACTATATATATATATATATATATATATATATATATATATAATGGAGGGGTTGGTAATTCATTCTTCTTGTGACGTGTTGGGGATTTCAATTTGTCTTTATGATGTAGTTTCTGCCTGCAACTCTGTAGACATTCTAGATAGCATATACAAGGAGTGATTGAAAAATACAGTGAATTTATAAATTTTTATTAGAGTGAAGGCACATTGCTATTCACCTCCTTCAAAATACATCCCCAGCTAACATATATCCCATTGTTCTTGGTGGTTTCTGAAGTAGCTCTGGAAGTCAACTTCTGTGAGTGTCTTTATGAGTCTGACTAAAAATCAGTAAATGCTGCTGCCAGGTGCCATCCAATGGAAAGGCCAGCCTGTGAAAACATCAGTGTGTCCTCATTCACCTTGTTCACTGGATCTGGCATCATGCAGCTTAGGCCTCCTCCCCAAAGACAAAATAACCATGAAAGGCAAACATTTTGAAGGACATCAAGGCAGACGTGACAGCACAACTAAAGATATGCAAGAGGCTTTCGGGGACTGCTTCAGAAAGTGGCAAGGATGATGGGAAAAGTGTGTGTGAGGCAAGGGAGAGTGTTATGAGGGGGATTAGTAAAAATGTGTCTTACTGTATAAGTTGTTTAAAATGTTTAAACATACACTGTACTTTTAAAATCACACCTCATGTATTGTGAGATTGTCCCACCCAAGATTGCTTCTGAGTAGGGAGCTTATTTTATAGCAAAATAATTCCAAGATATACAAGCAATTCACTGGCCTCACAGATAAGCAGCATGGACCTTCTTTTGTTTGTTGTTGTTTTTTGAAAGAGGCTCTCACTGTATAGTTTAGATTGGTCCTGAACTCACTATGAAGCCCAGGCTGGCTTCAGACTTGCACTGATACTCCTGTCTCAGCCTCCTAAGTACTGGGATTACAGACATGCACCACCCTGCCCGGCAGCATGGACTTTCAAGGCTTTTTGTTTACTTATTATTAGGAAAATCATCATTTGCTGATCAACCAAAATATTTTTGGGTATAAATCTGCCTTTCTGGTATACTTATTAATAAAGCTTCATTGTACTCTCAGAAGTACTCAAGTTGGATGATGCGCTGTACAGCAATGTAAGTCATAGAGCCAGCCGGAAGGACA
>NDGM011189698.1:0-13473 GCA_002564305.1 Octomys mimax
GTCTGATTGTGATATAAAATGTTCAAAATGCCTGCTATTTTGAGTAACATCTTTTGAATGAACAAATGGAATGGGATGATACTCAAAATCAGTAGGGTAAGAAGCAATAGCAATTTTAGTAGATTTCATACCATAATCTGGACATGTATATGATCTCTCTCTCTGTCTCTCTCTCTCTCCCCCCCCCTTCTGTATGATACATTAAAGGCTGTTTTCTATTTTGATTTTAGGACTGAATAATATATTGCTCTTTTTATTTTCTTAATATACAAATGCAGTAACCAGAATGCTATTTTTAAAAAAATAGAATTTGTGTGCTTCAATTACAGATTTTCTTCTTCGTGGAGAGACTGGACCTTAGTATGGTGAATAAGCAGGTCACACACATGTGCCATTTACCTGGGAAGAGTGAATCTGGAAGACGGGATTTGGCAGTGTCCCTACTTACTGACAGAGGCACAGGCAAAGGCAAAGGAAGGCAATTAATTCTTTCATAAGAAAGTTTCTGGACAACTGATGTGGTGCACTTTGATAACCGAACAGTGATACCTAACAGCGGTGTCTGTAGATCGACCTGGAGTCAGGATTGAGATTGTAAGCACAGGACTTCCCAGGGGGTAGCGTAGCTCTTGCCCTAGAGCTTCCAAACTAGAAAACTACTCTGCAGGCTGCAGTCACTTGTAAATAAATGTTCTGTCTCGCAGGTGCTGGTTGTGCTAGTGGTACAATTTGTGGATCATTATCCAATTTGTGGACAATAATGCAATGAATCAAAGAGTTGGTTCTTTGAAAGATTAAATACAATTAACAAACCCTTAGTCATCCTTAAAAAACTAAAAATAAATCTCAAACCCATGCAATCTGGAATTAAAAAGGTGTAATCATGACAGACGTTACAAAAAAACCCCAGAAGATCATCATTGATACATACTTCAAGAATCTGTATTATAATAAAAAGAACAAAGAGAAGAAATGGGTCCATTCAAAGATACATATGAATCACCAAAGATGAATCAAGAATATATAAAAATTCTAAATAACAAATATCAATCAATGAAACTGAAGATGTTACTAAAATCTACCACAAATAAAAGTCTAGGCCCTGTGGGATCCACTACTTATTTCTACAAAAAGTTTAGAGAAGTATTAATGTGAGTATGGTACTAAAAAAAAAAAAAAAGAAAAGAAAAGAAAAAGAAAAACAGACCCAAGGATAAATAGAATGAAATAGAACATGCAGAAACAACTTCAGACATACTCAGCTTCTTTACTTTTGAGAAGGGGTCCAAACACATTCCCTGGAAGAAAGATGGTCTCTTTAATAAGCAACATTGGTAAAATTGGCTTTTCACATTCCAGTGACTAAAATTAGACACATGTTTATGCCATGTACTAAACTAGAATCAAATTGGATCAGTGATCTAAATCTTAAAAGACAAACATTAAATCTGCTGAAAGAGAGAAAAAGTATAACTCATGAAGACTTTGGTGTAGGCTAGGACTTCATCCACAAAAACCCAATCTCATAGGATCTATCACAAGGAATTAACAACTGGTATCTTCTCTTATTAAAACTTTTGACCCAGCAAAAGCGATCACCAACAGAATGAAAAGATAACCCACACGGTGGGAAAAATTTCCTGCTAGCTGTTTCTCAGACAAAGGACTACTAGCTAGAATACATAAACACCTGAAAAAAAAATCAGATCCTTTCAAATGTAAAGACCCAATTCAAAAAGGAGCATGTGTGATGAATCTACACTTTTCAGATTAAGAAGTACAAATGACAAATAAATACATGAAAAAATATCCAACATCCCTGGTCATCTGAGAGATGCAAGTTAAAACCACACTGAGATTGCATCTCACTCCAGAAAGAATGGCTATTATCAATAAGTCAGCCAATAGCAAATACAAGCGGGGCTTTCTGGAAAAAAGGACACTTTTCCATTGCTTATGGGTGTGTAGACTGGTGCAACCATTGTGAAAATCAGTGTAGAGATCTCTCAAGAAACAAGGACTAGAGGGTCCATATGAGCCAGCTATTCCTCTTGATATCTTCTTAAAAGAAGTAAAATGTTCATACCAGAAAGATACATGTACATCCATATCTATATTGGCACATTCTGCAATAGAAATTCTTGGAAACAACCCAAATGCCCATCAACCAGTGAATGGATAAAAAAAAAAATATGGCTATTTTTATTCAACATAGTACTACTCAGCCATAAAGAAGGATAAACTTGAGACATTCATAACTAAATGGACAGACCTTGAGACCCTTAAATGAAATGAATCAGACATAGTTATATAAATATTACATTATCTCTCTGATGTGAGAAAATGAGAGGGAAAAGAAGAACCCAATATATAATAGATATTGGGAAATAGGAAACCATTGTTCAAAGGAAAAGGGGAACTAGGGAGGGGAAGAGGGAGAGAGGGGAAAATAAGGTGACAGGGGAAACAAACCTTTGTAAATAAGGTGGGGAAGAGGGATTAAAGGCAATGGAGAGAAATATGAAAAAAAGAGGTACCAAGTTACATCATGTACAGGTACAATTTTCTTATGACAGATGTCATATCTATCTATCTATCTATCTATCTATCTATCTATCTATTAAACTTAACTGCATATATAGCTATATATAACTTAATTGTATATATACCAAAGATTATAAATTGTACTAATAAAATTAAATTTTATGCAACAAAATGATACTCCAAGTTGTGTCATTTGGGCTTGAAAACCATTGATTTTCTAGAGGATTCTGCCTCAGACCCCTCTAGCGTGTGAGCATTCTTTGTCAGCGTATGCGTGCAGAAGGGCTGCTCCTTGGAGCCTGCCCTGTCTTTCTGCTTCAGCTTCCTTCACTAGTGTCTTCAGAGTTAGCTCTTACTTTTGTACTGAAACACCGTAACGGCTCTCCTACCCACTGATCAGGAATATGCTTACAGATTTAGATTCCTTTTTCAAAGCATGACAAAGTTTACCCTCAGTTCTGTTTATTTACTTGTAAAATGGTTATTCTTTTTACCTCAGGCACCATGATAATCCAATAATACATTTTACATGGCTCTGAGAAAAGCAATCTTTCAGCTAGATATGTACATATGTATACCTTGGCATAATTTTGATAAACTTTTGTAGTTATAGTCTCAAATTTTAGGCTTATTTTCAAATAAAAATACTTTCAGTGAATTTTAAATGCAGGAATAGTAATTTTCATATTTTTCAGGATAAAATTCCTATTTTCTATGTTCTGAGATACTTTATTTCAACACTTTTATGGTATAGATGACAAAATGCTTCTAGGTGAGTAATACCTGCACACTCCACCACCACTGACTCTACCCACCTGTGCCCTGGGAAACCTGCACAGGAAACGGACGGAAACAGAAAGGGCCCATTCACCCTCCCCCACCTGCACTGCTGCTACCCAAACCCCCATGTCCTATTCACTTGTGCGCCACAGAACAGGGCATCAGTGGTGACAACCAAAGGACAGACCTGATTAATGATCACACCCACACACAGAGGAGTTTCACTCCAGGTCTGAAGTGTTTCCCACCTGTGGAGACCAGGTGACAGGCAGCCTTGGGAGACCAGCTGGGAGACATGGGGAGCTCAGTAGGGATCACCTGGCATCCCCTGTAGCAGGCTTGGGCTCTGGCAAGAAAAATCATGGGCCTATATTCTGTTGTGAGAGGTTAGGATTTGTGGGTGTAATCTTCAAAGGGGTGG
Source organism: Octomys mimax (assembly GCA_002564305.1). Classification (NCBI taxonomy): domain Eukaryota; kingdom Metazoa; phylum Chordata; class Mammalia; order Rodentia; family Octodontidae; genus Octomys; species Octomys mimax. Next base: position 3,746 of record NDGM011189698.1, read on the forward strand.
ACGTGAAAGAGATGGCATTCAGGCCCATGGCCTGCTGGAGCTCTACACTGCTGTCTACACCCAGCAGAAATTAGTCATCTGAATTACTATAGGTTAATATATGGATGGCCTACATGTCTTTAGTCGAAGCATAGACCTCTTTATTCTGGGTAAGGGCATTTCATGAGTAGCTCCTAGCTCTTGTCACTATCACGTTGATATTCGACATCACGTTTGTTGCTGACTTAACTATTATAGCCAAAGTGACATAGTAGCTGCTGTCAAATAGATTTCTCTTGATGCCAATAGCTGTATTGCCTGGAGGTCATAAACAATCCCCAAGGCTTAGTACCCAAGAGCAGGGCACCAGGCCAAGGAAGCTGTGAGTCCCAGCACAGAAGCAAGCGAACAGAAGTAGACACATGACAAAGAAAAAAAAAATGCCTTCAATAACTTGCCCTGCCAAAATGGCTTGGGGAGCACTGGAGGGCAGAAAATCACGAGCCACAGAGTAGAAAGATCTGAAAAGGTATCAGTCAGTGGAGGCAAAAGGGTTCAAAATGATGCTTGAAAAAGTTCAAGACAACATGAACAATCAGAAAAAGACCCCAATAAAACAAACGATTAGCCAACCTAGCGAAGACACAGTTAAAAGTCTAGTGAAGCTAAACAAAGAGATGTGGGCCAACCAAATAGCTCAGCAGATTAAAGTGCCTGCAAGCAGGCGCAGGGGCCTGCCATGCTCACCCTGTCCCCATGTGCACTGAGATGGTGACTAAGACTGGGCATGGTGGCGCGCACCTGTGATCCCAGCACTTGGGAGGCTGTAAACAGGAGAATCACTATGAGTCCGATCTAGTAGTGAGACCCTGAACACCCTGTAGACCCTTCCCTAAAATACAGAAAAAAAGAAAGAGATGCAAAACATATGAATGCCCAACTTAGAAAGGACTGAGAGTCCGTAAAAATTCTCAAAGAGAAATCCAGCAAATCAAAACTACTAATGAAAGTATGAGTAGCAAAGGCAACCAATGTGAGGACAGCATCAGAGGTAGTGTGCAACACTGTGACAAGAATTACTTTACAAACAAGAAAACATAGAAAGATTCAAAAGCTGCTATATAACAGACTAATAGCAGACTAATATAAGAGTAAGTGCGAGTTATGAAAAAATCAGAAGACAATGCAAGGGGCATAAAAACATTTGCTTACAGAAGTAACAGAAAATTTTCTAGATATGGGAAAAGAATTTGACATACAGTAAGTGAGGCATATTGAACTTCAAATATCTATTATCAGAAAAAAATTCACTACATATAAAAATTAAAATTCTAAAAATACAACAAAAGAAGATTGCTAGAACAAACCAGTGAATCACCTACAGAGGAAAAGCCATTGGAGTAAAAGCAAATTTCTCAACACAAACCCTTAGTAGACTCACAGGAATTGAAAGAAAAGAAAAGAAAGAAGCAACTTAAACATGTATAGAATAAAACAACAAAAATCTTGAATAGCCAGAACAAACAAGTGAAAAGCACAAGTAAGAGACATAACTTTCCATTAATTGTCACTGTATTGTGGGCAAAATCAAAACAAACACAAAAATAAACAAAAATATTGACACATTGACCATCAGAACAATATAGAAATCCTCCAAATTAATCTTTGAATTTATGATTAGTTGATATTTAACAAAGATTCCTAGAACAAACCATGGCAAAAGAACACTTATTGACTTTGGTGAAACTAATTATCCATACGCAAAGAATGCAATCAGACCCTTGTCTCATACCATTGAACAATCGAGGCAAAGTGGCCTAAGGACCTAATGATAACACCTGGAACTGTAGAAGTCTGGAGGAAAAAATAGGCAAAATACTTTATGACAGTGGTCTCAGAAATTGTATCTTAGACCATGATTTTGAAATTGTAGGCAAAAAAGTAAAATTAGACATACTGGACAATTTCAAAGCAGAAAGCTTCTGCATAGTAAAAGAATAAAGTAAAAAGACAACTCACACAATACAGGAAATATTCTCAAAATACATACTTAAATAAGTAATTAATTTTGAACACATATAAGGACTAACAGCAAAAATCAAACTAAAAATTCAATCAAATAACTGAATTTAAGAAGGGGGCAGATGAGCAGAACAGATATGTCTCAAAAGACATACAAATAGCCAACAGATACATTAAAAATGCTTATCATCATTAATAATTAGGAAAATTTTAATCAAAACCACAACAATATTCACTTTATACCTTTTAGAATGTTTTTTTATTTTTTTGTATATTAGGGAAGGGTCTACAAGGGTGTTCAGGGTCTCACTACTAGATCGGACTCATAGTGATCCGCCTGTTTACAGCCTCCCAAGAGCTGGGATTACAGGCTCGTGCCTCCACGCCCAGTCTCAATTGCAGTCTCAGCGTGCCAGGGGGGGAGGTGGGGGTGGTGGCACAGCAGGCCTGGGGATCAATAGAATGGTTTTTATCAAAAAGATGAAAGGTCAGTGTTTCAGATGCAGGAAATAGGGAAGGATTGTACATCCTCAGTAGAAATGCAAATTAGTACAGGCATTATGCAGGCAGAGTGGGAGCTACTGGACCACACTAAAAACAGAACTACTATATCATCAGCAATCCCACTTCTAGATTTATATATTCAAAGGAATCGAAAACCATATTTCAAAGAAACATCTACACTTCTAGGTTCATAGAAATATTATTAATAATAGATTAGATTAAGATCAATCTAAGTAGAATGCAAGTGAATATGGTTTCTAAACACAATACTGGAACAGAAGGAAACTTGCTGAATGTGATGAAACTGTAGGGCACTTTGCTCAGTAAAAAGGGCAGATACAGGCCATCTCATGTAAACATCTTGCAGGTAAAATCTAAAATGTTGAATACATAGAAGGAGAGAGTAGAATTATGGTGGCAGCTGCTGGTGAATGCAGACTTGCTGGTAAATGTGTGCAAAATTTTTAGATAGAAGAAATATGAGTTGTGATATATTGACTAGCAGGGTTAGTGATAATAATTGAAAATACTTAAGAGGTAAATTTTAAATGTCTCATCACAGAAAATGATAAGCAGGAGGGGTGTTGGATGTTTATTCGAGTGATTTAGTCACCCCACATTCCACACATGCTATATGCAAACACATCCCATTGGATCCCCCACACATAAAACAGTATGACTTTTTAATTAAAATGCATATTAATAAAAAAGGCTTATCCAGAAGATACAATTGGAGAGTCACTCTTTTTTTTTTTTTTTGGTTGTTGTTGTTGACTTTTTAGCGTGGAGGAAGCTTTTCCTTCCATTCACACTTAATTTGCTAAAGTGATCAGGAGATGGAGAAAGACAACCTGTGGCTCCTGCGTGGCTTCAAGCCAGGCAGCTTAGCAGCGGAGATTTAAATTTTAAATTTAATTTTAATTAAAATGAGAGGCTAGAGATGTAACAAAATTCAAGAAATGGAAATTAAAAAATAAAATCCAATCAGAGGAAGTACACACTTCGAGATTCATGCAGGACACTGAATAAGGCCAGCCGGGCTCCGCAGCATTCTACTCACGCCTTTTGGTGATAATGACACAGCTGTACACTGACATCTGTGCAAAATTATGATACATTTAAACTATGTTTTAGATAAACACATAAACACTTGTGTGTCATACTACACTTTTACTTCCAAATGGTAAACTATGCAGTGTTGGGTTAGAACACAGGAATAATAACTTTCCTGCATAAGCTACATATGTACATATCCACCATAATTTAGTACATTGTTCAGTTTACCTATATCTTTACCAAATTGGATCCAGCTCACTAACTTATAGTGGAACTTTAAAAAATATTTCATTTTGAGATTATGCCTTGAATCCTAAAAGAAGATAAGTATAGAAAGAAGTCACAGCTGTCAAGTAAGAAAATAAGAAGGACCAGTATTTAGAAGATCTTCAATATCTTTCTCTTCAATTAATAGAACTCCATAGCTTCTTGGGCCTTATGCATGAGCCTGAAAAATTCCCTTTAGTTTTTTCCCCTATGCCGACACCATGGCTGATGGAAAATTGCCACAGAGCATCACAAAATAGGGCAGAGACTGATAGCATTATGCACATATTCTTGCTTGCTACTTACACAGACCCTCAACAGTGCTTGGGAATCTTATTAGATTTCCATTACACAATTTAATTGTCATTTCTCATAGATACTATTTCAAAGTTTTCTAGCTTGTATTGAATATTCAGCTCATCTATCTTTTCCCTTAAATCCAGAAAATTACTTAAAGCCATTAGGGGAAAACTCTGGGGTTTTCACTGACCAGGTTGAAACCTGTATCCATCTTTTCCTTCTTTCTGTGGGACAAGGAGAAGCCCTCCTTCCATCAATGTGACACTTATCTGTCTATATTCTGAAATCCTTCCTCTCTGGATTCTTTAGAATCTTAGTGAAACCTACACCCCAACCTACAGGAATCTTGCTTTTCTTATTCACTTCTATGAAACTCATAAACTTTTTTTCATAGATGGTCTTCCTGCATAATAATAATAAAAAAACAAAACTTTCTTTAACCTAAACTTTCTAAGTTTTACTCACTTTCTGCTTTGTATAGTCAAAATTCTTGAAAGTCTCCATTCTTATCTCCATTCCTGGACTCCTCCAATGTTATTTCCTGCAATATGCCTCTCACCAGGTTATACATGCTTATCTGTTGTGAAATATGGACACTTTTCAGGTACCTTGAGTTCTTGGAAACATTTGACAGTGTTGGAATCTTTTCTTCCTGAGCCCTGATTTCTGCACCTCCTGTGGGGTGACTCTTTCCAGGTTTGCCTGGTTATGTTCTGGATTCTCCTTATTTTTCTTTGCCCCCTTTGCTCTAAGTTCACTTAAAATATTGAGGATGTTGAAGGTAAAAAACTCATTCTAGTTTTTTACCATCTCAAATTTAGGATTTCTTAAATGAGCACAAGAGCAAGACTTCAAGCACTGTTTGTAAACTAATGACCCTCGAATCTATACCCCAAGACCAAACTCCTTTCCCAGACTCCAAGCCTAATTTTCTAGTGACTTACTAAATATTCCACATGGTTTTTCATAATCTTAACATCAACTTATGATCCTTGTATCTTCTACACTTTCAAACTTAATTTTCCTATTGTGTTCTCTACCCCAGAAATAGCATTGACTTCTACTCAAGATGTCTTTAGCATCTATTAAATATTCAACTCATGTAGGTCCTCTGGTCTAATTGCCTCCTAGATACTTCTCTTTATTCCAATAGGCACTAGACATGTTGAAGCACATACTGTCTACTTTCTGAATGGTTGTCATTATTTCCATATTATAGTCTTGTTGTGCAGCTCAGGCTGGTCTTGAGCTCATTTTGTAGCCCAGGCTGGTCTCAAACTAACAGTGATCCTCCCGCCTCAGCCTCTCGAGTACTGCAATCACAGGTGTGTGCCATCATACCTGATACCACATTGCACTTTTTCTCCCCAATGTTTTTCTACTCATATTCATTCTCAAAAGCATGATAACATTTCTTAATTAAAATCCTATTCATCATTTCTGAAAAATAAAAGGCCCTTAACACACAATACACTCACCAGTCTTAACCACTCAACAGCATTCTAAAATTCTGTTGTCCAAACATAATTGAACTTCTTCCAATGTTTTAAAACATATAGATAGCTTTTGTTTCTCCCTCTGACTTTACATAGTTTGTCCTCTGGGATTTTTCTCAGCAGTTACTTCTCTATATCCATTTGCTTCTGTTCCTTCTTCAAGTCTCACATTACATACCACTTCCTCATGAAACCCTTATTAGATTCTTGGATTACTTTAGTGAAGTTACAACAACCCATCCCGTATTTTCTACTATAAATTTGTACTTCAGTATGATAGTAGCCTTCTGTGAATTCAATAGTTGCAGCTTAGGGGTACAGGAAGCAATCTTTTTGTCTACTCACTTGGAATGATGAATGGAAAAGTGTATACTCATGTGCAAAAATATCAAACCAAGATTTTTCACCCTCTTTATGCTCCATCTAACAGGTTTTTGATATGTTTATCTGAGCATCACAGAGGGTAAAACAGACCCACAATACTTTTCTCTTGTAAATACATGTAGTTCACCATGATGGAATGCAGACATGACTTAGTCTAGCTATGCCTAAGGAGAGAAAAAAAAATCAGTAAATTCACTCACTGAGCAGACTAATGGCAACATGTGCACAGAAGCTTCAAAGCAGCAAGTGAGTTTTATTCATGAAATGACCATTGTTAAATGTCTGTGCATCTAGGATTTGCTTTTAAAAGCTTTGTTTTGATTTTTTCTCATGGAAGTACCCCAATTGAGTACAATAGCACATGAAAAAAACACTAGATTCACAAGTTGTATTCATTTAGTTTTTAAAATGTATTTGGTTCTTGCAGAGTTTCTCTATGTAGCTTGGACTCGTGGTGATCCTTCTGTTTTCAGCCTCTTCAGTGCTTGGATTACAGGCCTATGTCATTAGGTCTAGTCTCTGTGGCCAGCTCAACCCAACCTGGGGGCAAGGCTGGCACAGTAGGTGGTACCAGGGATCAAACCATAGTCCCTGCACTTGCCTAAGCAGGCACTTTAGTTTTCTGAGCTATCTCGCTCACCCCTCAACTTTTGATGAGGTTGAAAGTGAGTCATCAGATTACTTATGCATGGATGATGAAGATGACAATGGCTTTGATGCTGGCCATGTGAGTTAAATTTTCTGTAACAGTGAAATGAAGCACAAACTACTGATACAGACACAGCAAGTATAGTCCTTCATTCAGTTGACAAAGAAAGCAGCAATGTGAGTGTGTATTTGACTAGTCAAAATGGTATGAAATGGTCATGAAATCAAACGGAATGATATGATTTTGAACTAGGTCTGAAAATAGAGTGAGGATTTTGGCAGTGGTGAAAATTATTGGAGGAATACTGGCACTGCTATTCATTATTAGAAATTATTTGTAACAGATAAAATACTACTCTATAGGATGTCATAAAATACACAAGTGCTGAAATAAAAGCAGGTCATTCTGCGTGCACCAATAGCCATACTCACAAATGTGTTTATTATAACAACTTATTAGCTGAACTTAAAGCACTGACAGATCTGCTGTATTTAGCAGGGCTTTCTCATGGTCATCATAGGAATGTAAAGGTCTGATGGAAAAGTGTTGGGTTTGAGCTTGAGGTTTGTAGAAAAATGATGACACTGAGATTTGGTTTCCTTTAGAATTGCCTGAGGTTTTGATGACAAAACTACCCACCAAAAAATAAAAAAGAACTGATATTCTCACTGCTATATGCTTATGATTTAAGATGTTTGTGGGTAACTGCCAAGCAATTTACACACCACCTGAATACATGACTATTTCTGAGTGTCTTGTAGCATTTCATAGTGGATGTAGCTTTAGGCAGTGTATTTCCCCCAAGCCTTCAAAATGTGGCATAAAATTTTTGCCCTCGTAGATGTGAAGTCTTAGTAGGCTTTTGATTTAGAAATTTATCCTGGAACTCACCAGGTCCTTATGTTTACAGTAATAAACCAAATGATGTTGTGAGCAGACTTGTTGCTTTCATCTCTCAAACTAACCAGAATGTAACATTCGACTACTGGTTTGCCAATTTCCAATTGATGTCACTTCTGCTAAATGACCACAAATTGACCACTGTAGGAAATTTTTGCTGAAACAATGAAGAAAACAATGATACTAACACTAGAGAAAGAATTTAAATGAAATGTAATTTCAAAACAGAGAATTATATGGTACAGTCTTTGGATATATCTATATCTATATCTATATCTATATCTATATCTATATCTATCTATCTATCTATCTATATCATCGGCCTTGTGTATGGCAAACAAAAACAAATTGGTACTGCTGATGTCAGCATTTCACCATGGCAGAAATATTTGATAGGGAAACCTTGACAAAACAGAAGGCTGACATGGTAATTTTCTACAATATAACTAAAGGTGTGAGGATATTGTTGATGAGTTGCACAATTTGATAGTTTACAAAATAACAAGTTCAAAATGCCACAGAAAAGTCTTCATAGAGGCTTGGGCCTGGAACTTTAAGAGATCATTGCAGCAGAGGAAAAATAAAATGTTCCTACCCAGGTAACTATGCAAACAAACTGTGGAGTACACTGGTGAGCTGACAGGTAAACAGGAGGTGCAGCATCAAAGACTGACTACAACAGGAAAGCCAAAAAATACCTGCTGTGCACCACAATAAAGGACAAGAAAATGCAACATATGTGTTATCAGTATAAATGACACTTGTGTGTGAGACATGGGGTTTTCATGTGTGAAGACTCCCTTGGGTCTGTGGAACACGTGATGCGAAGATTATTTCTGTGATAAACTTTTGTTTGTATTTACATTGTAGTTTACATAGAAGTTTATTTCTGATGTTATCCTTTTTGTTTGTAAGTAATAACTGTGAAAATTTTGATGTTTATTCTAAGTATTCATTACATATGTAATATTTTACTTTTCTGCTGAGTGTACATTGTACTGTAGAATAGGAAACTTCTGAAAAAACAGAAAGAAAAGAGGGGTGACCAGAATGGCTTGCCACATAGGAAAGGAAGCCTAAGCATGTGTGCCGTCAGTGTGAGTAAGACATGTGATTGGCCCACGAAAGTCTTCACGTGTGAACAACTGAAGGTGTGACAGGTGAAGTAAAGTGTACTTTTATTGTAGTGCTCTATTGGTATTTTCATTATAGTTCATATAAAAATTTATGTCTGTTGTCATTCTTTAGGCTTTGTACAACAAAACAGTCAATGTTGAGAGTTTTAATCCTGTTATGAACACTCAATAAATGCTAAAACTTTAATACTTTATTTGGAATTTTTTCCTATCATGTACAAATTGTTTAATGCAATAAAACTCATACAAATAAAATTAAATAATTCATAAATAGAAATATTCTAAAAAATGTGGGTATTATACACTCATGTTTCTGTACCCTTACCACAAAATTTACATTTTGTCTCTCTTAAATCTCAATGAATTGTGACTTCAACACTTATGTGATTCTGATGCTATTTCCTCATGCTCTTTATCGCTTCCTGTTATGTTAGTTTCCTGTGGCCTGTGTAACAAATGCCCACACAATTTTTTGCTTTAGCTCCACAAAATTCTACATTACAGCTCTGAAGGTTAGAAATTTAAAATGGGACTATCGATGCTATTTTCTTTAAAGGCAGTGGAAGAGAATCCATTTCCTTACCTTTTGCACCCTCTTGAAGTTGCTTGAATTATTTGGTTTGTGGATTATTTTCTTTGCCTTTAAAGCAAGCAGTGTAGAACTTTTGTTCTCTTTCTGACTTCTTCTTTCACATTACTTTCTCAGACTGATTCTTTACTTCTTAGTTATTTTTGTTGGGATCCTTATGTTTGGAATGAACCCTCTGAATAATCTAGGTCAGTATAATTAACAAAGGCATATCTACAAAGCTTTTCTGCCATGTAGGTTTACAGATTTATAGTTCTGTGAATTAGGAGGCAGATATCTTGGTAGCATAAATTATTCTGCCTTTCATCATTAATTATACATCTATCTTTCTCATTACTAGATTTTAGAAAATATCTTTTATTCTCAGTACTTGCCCAGTGCCTCTCCTATGAGAGGTGTTCAATATATATTTACATTAAGAAACAGTTTTAATTTTCTACATTTAT
>NDGM011189712.1:0-26009 GCA_002564305.1 Octomys mimax
TCTGTCTGTCTGTCTCTCCCTCTCTCTGCACTTCCTAGGCATCAAATCAGTCTTTATTAAATTTTCACATGTATTCACTTTTAGATTCAATTTGAAATGTGCTCCAGGGGGCGTCATATGGACTAAAGAATTAGCTAAGGAGAGACGGCCCCATGTCTCCCAAGTGCCACCACTAGGACTGAGCATTTTGACGTAACATGAAGATGAGTGATTACAGTGTGAGTTATTTATTTACATTTATATTTAAATGGAAGCAGTTGTCAAGCCAGTAGTTTGGAGAATAGTTTTGCTTAGGCTAAAGCTAAAACCTGTATTTAGGGTTTTTAAGAAGTATAGCAATGTCAAGAAAAATATGAAGTAACTAATTGTACAAGGATATCAGGACAATTTCCAAGTTCATGCTTATGTGGTTCAAGATTAAGAAAGACTGCCAAGACCAGCAGAGCATTGCTGCATCTCAGCACCCCCAGCTGTCACCTGCTCTGTAAAGGACATGGCATCTGACCTTGGGTAAGCGGGAACCCTTGGACCTCCGTTGACTCAAGAAACACAGCTGCATTGAAGAATCCCTTCCAGTTCCAGCACGGGAGATCAAAAGAATCTATATCATTGGTCACCTTCTGTGCCTAGTGACAAGGGCACAGGGAGATTAGATAGATGTTTTCTGGTGTTGTGTGACAGTTGGGAACCAGCCTAAACATAGAGCCAGGTCCTGAGATAGCAAGGGGTACTGGAGTCTGCTGCACTGGGAGTCGGAGGCCTGTGTGCTAGTTCTGCTGTTGGCCACAGGGTCTTGATCAAGTCTACCTCTTTTTGAACCTTCTCTTATTTTTTAATTAATTATTTTTAACTGCCAAATACAAATATAGGTCTATTGTATGCAGTGTGATGTTGTGAAATACATGTGTATTGTGGAATGTCTCAATGAAACCCCCTAATGTATGCATTGCCTCCCATATTTTCATGGGGAGAATGCTTTGAATCTACTGTCTTAGGGATTTTCAAGAACACAACACATTTTCATGAACTATAGCCACTATGCTATACAACAGGTCCCTGAACTTACTCCTCCTGTCTAACTGAAACTGTATCCCTGGCCCAACAACTGCCCAACTCTTCCCCACTCAGCCTCTAGTCACCACATTCTACTCTTTGCCAAGAGCTCAGCTTCTTCAGGTTCCAGAATAAGTGAGACCAAGCCGTGTCTTTGCCTCTGGGCCCCAGTTTCTCTATCTGAGAGAGCAGATGGTGAATGATAACTATGTCAGCTGCGCAGTCTTGATGGTTGGTGAGCAGCTCAAATGAAGTGTATACAAAATGAAAAACTCCATACAAACATAAATCTTGTTCTATCCTTCAGTAGATTTCATCATCATTTCATTATTTTAAAATACACCATTTTCATTATTTTAAAATACACCAGCTGTCTACGGATAGCTGTATTGTGATCAAGCAGAATTTTTTTTAAAAAATCAAGTTTACATTTGACAGTCAATATTGATAGTTTTTATAATATCAGATAAAATATTTAATGCTGAAAGAGACATTGTGAATTGGCTCTTCATGGATAAACCAGAAAACCACCAGTAACCCCTCAAATCTTGTTTCAGTTAAAAGTTGGAAACATCTCCTCTTCTAAGCCTATCAGCAGAAGATGAGCTAAGTAATTAGCATGTCCCCAGCCATCACACAACACCAAATACTAGGTAATTCTACAAGGCTCCTGTCCATCAGCCCAGCATTCCCAACTGGGTATACAACTTCAGCATGCAGCTGTCACAACTCTGTCACCCTCTTTACTCTCATTGGGTACACAGGTTCCCTTTCAGGTGGCTGCCTGTGCAATTCCAGTTTCACTTACTTTTTCTTTTAGAAGTTTCCAGTCTCGATTATTTGATGTGTTAGCTGATATGCAGGTATCTACTGCTAAGTGGTCACACACACACACACACACACACACACAAATTACTTGTAATTTCCAAATAGGAAGACACTACAAAGAAAGAATCACCCAACATAGAACATAGAATCATTTAACACCAAGACAAACAACCCCACCATCTGGGGTCATCCCTAAATGTCTACTATATTGCAAAAATGAATGCTCAAAATTTTGTAGTGTGGGTAACACATATTTTGACCTATTCTAAGCAAAAATTATGTCTCTAAATAAAGAAGTTTCTATCTTCTAGAATATTCACTTAGGTAAACCATCTCATTTCTTTATGCTGCATAGATCAGACTTACCACTCTCTTAACATTTCAGCACAGTGTAGGTTATCAACCATCTACCATGTCCACTTTAACAGCATTTCATATCTCAGAGAAGCAGAGTAATAAGCTGTGGGTCATGCTGCAAAGCTATCTCATCTCTCCCTGCACCAAGAAGCTTCTAGGTAAGTGATTTTGGTTACAAGCATTAAACTCCTCAACTGGTTCTGCAGTTATGGCAAAGCAAGGACCAGGAAGCAGACCTGCAGGTTCCAGCACTGTGCTTGCCCAGACCAAACGGGATCCTGTCCAGCCTCGGCTGCCTGGGTCCGGCTCACTTACCTGCTCAGCACATGTGGAGGCAGATATTTACCATTTTCCTGGTCCCTGCAATACCTACTTTCATCTGTCCTGTTTCATTAGGGAGAGGACATGTTCACTCTACTTGTCTCCTAAACTTTTGCTTTATTGTGACACCTGTTTTACTGCTTGGACACTAGGAAACGTCTGTGCCCAAACAGCAGGTTCAATCACAGTTTCCAGCATGCAAACTATTTGAAAGGTCTTGTGTCAGATTCGTAGGATTAGTTTTTCCCCATCATACCCATTTTGGTAAACCTGAAAAAGAAAGCTTTTGTAGCAGAAACCTCTGGGGCCTATATGTTTCTTATTTCCAGTTAATGATACCACCTCTTGTGGGGGGACAGCCAGGCAAAGGATGCTTGGATAACACCACCTGTCAGGTTCCCCACTGTCCTTCCTACTTTGACATTTTCTTTCCTGGAAGTCGTGGGTGGAAGAAAAAAATGTTAGGAGCCATCTTCTCTGTTCTGAGCATTTCCCTCATGCTTTCATCTCCCTCTTTCCTCTGTCCCAAGGCTGGTGCTTGGGTTGGCACCTATCCTTTTGTGCTCTCTAGAGCTACTGCCGGCTGTCCCTGCTCACTCACCTCTTCCACTACAAGCCCAGCCCTCTCCTGTGAATACCCTCAGGCCATTCCTCACAGCATAGACGCTGTGTAACTGTGCCCCTCTTCTTGCCTCCATGAACTGCTTCCAGTGATCCTTTCTAAAAAGCCTCCTAGAAACACCATCCCAGAAGAAATTGGCCTCTGCTCAGCAAATAAACTGCTCTCAATAATCCTTTACCAACCCCCTAAACAAATATCCTATTATCTACCTCATTCTAAAATACTGCTTTTCGTAACCTTCAACCATTTACTCTTTCTGTTCTGGAAGAAATAAACTTCCTTGGGTGTGTGTTCTTAGGCAGACCCTTAACTACCTGAATGAAGTTATAACACACACACACACAGAAAAATGGCCTTGTACCTTTCACCTTCTCTTTTTCCAAAAAAGAAAACTTTCATAAAATATAGAAAGACCAAGCTGTGGCTCTGAGGATTTTTTTCTCCCAAGTGAAACAAGCTGAGGTGAAATATAAAGGCATCCTGAGACCGAACACATTCTACTGTTTATTACACATATTACATTCTTAAATAAAAATGCGTCACATAACATTTTTTGCATAGATATCTTACAATATACCAATTTAAAAAAGAATTATGAAACAGACCAGTAACAAAAATAAATTTTTTCTTCATTAATAATTTTGTAACATTAACATACCACCATCATATAATACAAATAATAGTTTTAAATCTTAAGACTTTTGTACAGCAAAAAAACTTGACAAAGTAATATATTTATATATATATATAAAAAGCTTAAAAAAAATAAAATGTCAAAAAAAGGCATAACCGAGGGCTATAAGACTGGGTACTTCTGTGATATATTATAAATACCAGAGAAGGCCTGAGAGAATGTGGCGGGGGAGGGCGTGAGGGGGGCTGGGAGTAGGTCTTTCCAAGCACACTTGTTAGACACATCTGGCAAAAGGAAAATGTATAGTGCAAAACAAACATCTTCAAGCAATGGTTAAGAAGAGAGAGTGGGAAGGAAAGCGGTGGCTGGGAGCTTGTGTGGTGAGGAGAGGGAACGGAGAGTGGGGATGGGTTGTGGAATGGAAGGGGAGGCTTCAAAAACTTTAAACATTTATTTTTGCCTCTGTGTTAGCAAGGAGATCTTGACCATAACAGTTGTAGTTTTCCTCCCTGGAATGAAGCAGAAGTTTAAAAACAAAAAAAAAAAAAAAAAAAGAAAGAAAGAAAGAAAAGAAAAAAAGAAAAAAAAAAGGAAATTAAGTCTGTGTTTGGATAGGCAATGCATGCTGGGAAGATAAAACATAAATGGTTGAGAACCAGCCAATGGAACCCAAAGCCTTCAGGATCTAGATATGCAGAAATCCTTCTGCCTCCAGTCTAAAGGCCTAGGATTTAAATGTCCCCTTTCCCCACCCAATGCCCCTCCCCTTTATGTGGAACTAACTCCCAGTGTGGTTTTGATATACTGGCGATTATAAGCATCCATCCCCCCCAAAAGATATTAGGCACTGGTGGCTACTCCTCCGAAACTTCAGTAGCCTGTTTTCCTTCTGTGAAGGTACAATAGGTATATATGCACACGTGTCTTAGTGTGTGCATACACACCACCCTTATTATTCTGACGTGGGGTCCTTTTTATGGCAGTAGACAGAAGCTGGAGTCAAAGCGATTTACGATTCCAAAGCTCACAGTTGAAAAAAATAGTACAAATAGTCCCCAAACCAAGACCACATCAACCTTCCCTCATGACCACTGAGCGGAAGCCCTATTTATTGTACAGAGTATCTTGTTTGGGATACTGGTGAAGTGATGGCCTAGAATTTCTAATTTTTGATACCTGTTTCCCGAGGACTTAGATGTAAATGCAGAACATCTGAAGAATACAGTACTATATTGTAAGGATGCAATGCATGTAAGAAAGTTAATTGCAGCTTTGTCTGTCCCATTCCTGGGATCTATTATAGGAACCAAGACAGGAGACTTAGGAGAGTGTTAAAAGCAAGAGAAAACCCTGGAGCCTCAGGCAGTTAGTCATGAGATAATCACATTATTTACAAATGGTTTTTGCTTCCTTTGACACATTTCTATTGTCCTATCTCAAGTATTTCCAAAAAATCTTCCAAGAGGAAAACAGGCCCTCAGGAAGGCGTTGATGTGTCCTCAGGCCAGGCCCTCTGGTTTCCAAACTGAGAAATCACCGTGTTTACCGAAATTTAATCCCAACACCCAGAATCCAGTCCTCCCTTCAGGTCCTCTTCTCCTGCCACTTACAAAAAATTAAAGGGAAAGCACCCAAAACCCAACTTCAATCAGGCTCTACTTACTGAATTTCCACTTTTACAATGTGCGGGATGCAAATTTGTGGCCAGAAATGCCGGCCCTCCTAAATTTTTTTGTAAAGAAAGCAACAATTGTTATTATGATCCAATGGTTTGCTTTCTGAATTTCCCTGTTTTTCCTTCTCCAAAATAACCACTTTGGCAAAAAAAAAAAAAAAAAAAAAAAAAGTCAGACGCACTTCCCGCTATACTTTATCTTACAATTTACAAAGTGACTCCCATAGAGGAAATCATTTTGAACCTTCAAAACTAATCACAAGGTTTTGTTGTTCCTGCAATTTGAGTTCATTTCTTTTGGCTTTCCCATAGGATGCAGGAGTGAAGGCCATGGGTGGAACGTTCTGAAAGTGCTGGATGAGCCACCCAAAAAAACCCATTTATTTCCCCTTTGATGCAAACAGACACGGATAATCTGGAATCTTATACCAAACTAAAGTCCTTAAAAAATCTTCTCTGGCTTCAAAGAAGACTTCTGAAAACTAGGAATCCGTTCTTCTCATCATGTGTGAGGTTGGCTGTCTTTTTACCCTGTTATAATCAGGCAATTGAAGATGGCAAGAGCACAGGAGGTGTGGGTGGGAGGAGATGGCATTGAGAGAAGGGGCATTTGCAAGGCTTTGCAGGGAAAACAGAGAGAGGAGAAGGCAATGGTCAGCATGAAGATCGTTTTGGGGTCTCCAATATCTTTATGAAATGCAGCTTTGTCATGGAATCCAAACATTTCTTCTTGTGGACACAATACTCATCACCACCAGGCATAAGCTGGGCCAGTGAAACAACAGTGGGGCAGGACGCCAGTAGCTAGGAGCAGCATTGTAACTCAGTTTTCCACATCTCTGGTTTGCAGCCATGTGGTAGAGAAAGAAGCACAACTTGAAATAAAGAAAAGTGTCAGTGGCTTAGAAACACTTTTCCTACCTATCAGACTCTGAACCCTGGGTAGAGTGTGCTGGAGAGGACAGCCACAAGAAACACCATGCCAGCTTTTTCCTTTCAAACCTGCGATGCCCTGGAATGTTAGGAGGTAATGATTTAAATGAGAAAGGGGTTTCAAATGTCCCCTCAAGCACCGCTTAAAATAACCAGTCCTCTCTGGAGCCAAGTACACTCAGATTTTTTTTCTTGAAAAACTTGTGCACATCAGCAATAACGGACAATTGATCAAAGATCCATTTCCAAAATGGCCAGGGCCATCCCCACCCCACAGTCTGGACTGGTTATTATCCACAGGTGTCAAGCTGAGCTAGAGAACAGTAGTTTCAAAGCCACACACTTAGCACCCACGGAATTCTCAGGCCAATTCTCACAGTCAACGAATGACTGAAGCAAGCAAGCAAGCACCATCATCGCGGTTCAGGCACCCTGCTCTGGGAAAGGTCAGGAGCAGATTAAAAAGGACCTCACTGATACAAAAAGGAGAGAAGTTACCAAACATTTCAGACACTGAGGAGGACCAAAGGACCTTTGTTCTGCCACATTCTAATAAGACCACAGATGAGGACAGGGAGCGAACAGTAACAATAACTCTTTTGCATTCTATAAAAAAACACAAAACTTTCTTTTTGATAGAGCCTTGCATTGGTCAGTTCAAATATTAAATTATTATAAACCCTTAATAATAGCGTTTTGAGAGGGAAGTGCAGTTCCAGCTCAGGAGAGAACATTTATAAATTGTGGCAGCCATGGCTTAAGGCCACCACTGGCGTGTGCGTGCGCAGACGCTGGAGCTCTGCTATGGAAAGAAAGGAAAAGAAAGGAACCAACAAAATGTGGGCATCGAAAGTTTCCTCTAGTGCACTGACAGGAGGTGCTACAGTTTAATACAGCTGAGGTTCGAGGTCCCTCACACATCCTTCATCCAAAAAGGATGTACCACACATTCAAATATAATCCCATGCTACGCCCCGATGGACTGGCCATAACACACACTCAAATGCAGTAGAGAACTAGGAGATTGTCAGCAAGCAGTGCTCCAGAAATTGTTTCTAAGTCATGTCTAGTTTTAAATCTTTGGAATAAAACTGATTCTTTTTAATACCCTCTAACTAACATATACATAATTGCCTCTGGCAACTGGACAAGTTTTCTGTGTGTTTGTGCACATGTTGTGTGTATGCTTAGGGTATTGTTTCACTTTTTTGTTGTTTGTATGTGTGTGTGTTTTATTTTTTATTTTTATTTTTTTGGTCTAAATTGAAAAAAAAAAAAAAAAAAAGAAAATTCTAAGGGCCAGACCTTGAAACGCCTTGAATGTTCCAAATGGCAGCTATAGTATTTGTGGCAAGGAGGTTCCTTTAGCCTCAGACAAGTAGTTCCAACATTGCAGTGAAAAGAAAGGTTGCAGAAAGTTGAAAACCCAAAATGCCAACGATCTTGAAGGCTGCTGTCATATATATGTTTATGCTTCTTATATTATTTCCTTTGAAAGACTTCAGTTTTGCATCCCAAGTATGCATGGGTGGCATTGTAACAGTCAAGGAGTCAAAGACTCAGAGGAGGGCAGGAGGGGAGCCAGCTGGTAGGGAGGAGCAGCAACCATGTGCGGACCAAATGCCATGTTTGGTTTTGAGACGTGTCTTGAAGGGATGGTCCCAGAATATACAAAATGTACAATTTGTCCCAATAACCACCCCGCTTGCTTGCATAGGCCAGTGGATGGTCCTAAAGGCAGTCTTTGGAGTTGAGGCCAGCGCCAGCTAGCTAAGAGTGCGGGTAGACAGAGATCGATGTCAGATGTGTGTGCGAGAGAGTGTGAGGGCTGCAAGCCTTTTTAGAGTCAGCTTGCAGAATACATGTGGGGCCTCTGTTGATCCTGGGTGCACTAGGTCACAATCAACCTGGGCCTATCTGCCTCCCCCCCATAAAAAAAAAGAAAGAAAAGAAAAAAAAAAAAGAAATCAAGAAACCTAGAAACATCACCGAAGAAACACCTTCACCTTTTTCCTTAAAGGTCAACCCCTGATTCCCACCGGGGTGTTTCTGAATTATGTATTATAATCAGTCGGGTAACATGAGTTCAGTGGGTATGAGAGAGGAAGATAGGGTGATGTTTTGTGAAGCCACTAGACTTGGGAGGCATCCTCAGTTTTCCCACTCCTGAAAAGAGTGATATTTTTGGCTTTTTTCAGGTCATGACCCAGAGTTAGATTAAGTACACAGCTGCCCTTTGAGACTAGTGACATCTAGGCTGTTAACTGCTTATAGGGTAGCAGTGACACACAGCACTATGGGCTGAGGTCATCATGCCTCAAGGAAGATGAAAGAACCGTGATGTCCGGTCTGATCAGTTGCTTTGAGAGCTGGACATTGTCGACAGTGTCCTGGAGAGGTTAGGTCCATGGTGAAAAGATAAAACATTTAAGCTTCCAAATAAGCTTTTCAAGTTTTCCTTAGCAAAAAACAGAGATTAAAAAGAAAAAATCTAGCACTGGCAATAAGGTGAGGCTCAAGGGATATACTGTGATATATCATCAAGGACTTTATTCTCTTGGCCACTTTGCAGTCATGCTAGAAGTTTCCGGAATCCCTAGTGCATATGGTGTGCAAGAGTCAAAAAGTAAGTAAAGAAAACTCCTCCCTGGAGAGTGAAGTCTAGAGAGATGCAGGCCAGAAAGGTGTAACAACAACGTGTTATTTCAGAGTCTGCCGCCGCTAAGGCCGTTGGTATCAACTCGAAAGATCTCAATAGTACTAAGAAGAACCAAAACCAATCAACAGTTCTGTGAGGAAGTCTGACGCACAGAATAGTAGGACTTTTCACACACAAAGGACAAATAAACCAAGAGTTAATTTTGGCTACCAAACTGCAATTTGGTTTTCTAGGTCATTTTCCCCCAACTATTTAAAAAGAAACATTAGTGCTACACATAAGCAACTTTAAGACGTTGGACTCTCCTATCAAGTTGCACGGAGAAGCGAGTTAAGTAAGCCCCTCGTACTGCCATCCACTGGCAGAGACGTCACATCCATTTGCTTTGATTTCCCTTGGCAACAGCGGGAAGTAATTCCAATAGCGCTGAAGTAAGCAGCCAGTCTGCCTTGCTGAGTCCACCTGGTTTCCTTTTCTTTGTCTTCTACCATCTGGCTAGGGCAAGGCATAAGGAATAGACGTATATATTTTAAATATAGTTGAGTGCATGACAGTGTGGGTGTGTGTGGGTCTGCATGTAAGAGGGTGTGTGTGGGTGTGTGTGTACACAGAGGTTTCTAAGTGAGAACTTTCTTCTGTGAGGCAGAGGGTCCCCACTGGAAGTCCAGCCCCCTGCCACCCGGCATCTCCTTCGGACATCAGCCAACACCATGGCAACTCTGGCCTTCATGGTTTTTAGATATGTCTCTTCATGTGGAGGGCAAGATGGTCAGACCTGGAAAAACACCTGGAAAACACAAACAATAGTGAGGATGTTAGCAACACCCAGGGGAAGAACTCTTTTCCAACACCCCTTAGGAAACTATGGACCTCACTTGAAAGAGATCTTGAACATGAGATGAACGTGGGGTGGGGGTACTGGGGAGCTGAGTTGAGTGTGGGGTCTTCCAACAGCTGTGTGACCTTGAGTTCATTAACTTCTCTGGCATTAATTCCTCCTCTGTGAAAGGGGACATTCACAGCACTGCTCTCTCAGGTCACTTGTGAGAATTAAATGAGACGATTCATGTCAAGTTCTCAGAAGATTGCCTGGCACATAGTAAGACCTCAATGCCTGTTAAGCTATTGGAATTGTCACTGTTAAAGAATAAATGAATGTGAATGTGTTTTGAAAACATGCATCAATGTTCATATACTGTAAACATAGTAAAGAATTGCTAGCTTGTATCACTGAATAGTCCAACTCTGACATTTCAATACCTATATTTCTGTACTCTGCTTTACAATGAAAGCCCAGAAATGCTGCCTGAGATACTGACAGACCCCCGCAGACACTACATTCAAGCCAAGGAAAAGAATGGAGGAGGACTTGCCTTTATTGAGTATGTAATAACATGCAGGCACCATGTTGGGTGTGTGTGGGTCCCTCGTATCACCCCAGTACCATCTTTAGCAACCTTCTCTGGTGAGGGACCTCAAACTGTGTGCATGAACAAATATCTGAGCCCACTCTTTGGACTATGTCTTGGTCCTCATGGTTCTTGCTTAAGTGTTCTTCTCAGCAACACTATGGATTCAGGTGTCACGTGCTCTTCCTCTGGGTGCCACCTTTGACATTCTCAGAAGTATGGGGCTTACCTCTGCCACGAAGGGGCAGTTATGTGACTCACAGAGGTGTAACCTAGACATCTCCTGAAATTATTGGAAGACAGAAGCTCTCTTTCCTCTGGGATTTCTAAACTCCAAAGATACCAGCCTGGAGCCATGGTGGACAATACCCTGCCTGAGCAGGAAATCTACAGAGAAAAAGTGATGGAAGGCATGGCAAGAGGATGCAAAAATCTGATGACAATGTCTGGAAACCAACACTAAGGCCAAATCTAAATCTGCTCTTGCTAGTTACTTGAGCTAATGGATAGCCTCTGATGCTAACACCAGACTGAAACAGGTTTCTGTATCTTACTAACTAATAGTGTGAGCTTTTCTTTATCCTAGCACCCTACAGTCTCAGTCTGGATTCACCTGAGGAACGATCCTGTTTGGATCCAGGTGTTCTCCCTTGGTCTCCTACTCTGCAAAAATGGCTCTTCTTTCCCTATGAGAATAGTCTAGGCTCCCCTGAAGCCAGAGACACCCCACTGCCCACAATCTCTGTTATGATGTTAGTAAGCTGCCCAGCTCATCTTAATAACACTTCCTGCTCAAAGCAGGATTTCCTTGTGTTTGTTCATTCTTAAAACAAGCAAATCAGGGCTGGGCAAGGTGGCACATGCCTGTAATCCCAGGACTCGGGAGGCTGAGGCAAGAGGATCTCTGTGAGTTCAATATTAGTCTGAACTACAAAGTGAGCTAAAGGCCAGCATGAACTGCATAGTGAGACCCTGTCTCAAAGACAAAATGAAACAAAACCCAAGAAAATAAAAAAATCCACCCTGTGGATTACCTTACCCCAACATTCTCCCATTATTTTTGAGCCCATTCCTTAAATAGGTACATGTATAGGATAATATCTCAAGGAAACAAAGTGAGACAGGATAGAAGCACAATGAAAACTGGTAAGAATGGGAAAACTGCAGCAAAAAAAATCTGAAGCATTGAACAGCATACCAAATAATAACAATACCCATTATACCCACTTATTCAGGCCTTGATTTGGTGAAAGCAAGCTATTTGGATAATACCCTACAGATATCTCTACAGAAGATTAGACTTGCTGTGAAGCAGGGGTACATACCTGGCATACTGAAGACGTTATGCAGCCTGTAGGTAATTTAGCACTCAACTTGCCCTGTCATGGAGCACAGTTGAACACTGTCCACTGCCTGTTCTCCTTCCCTCCCTCTCCCTCCCTCCTTTCCTTCTCTCCCTTCTTCCTTTATCCTAATAACCTAGAGAATAAAATCTAAATTAGGAGGTACTCTTTGTAGGTATTTCTTTTTTGAGGTTAACATCCCCACAAAGAACTCTATAAACAAAATATATTTATCTTAAGTACTAGATGAGATGTCCATCAGACAGTGGCCAAACCAGGATTTAAGCCCCAGTAGTCCGACTCTAAAAGCCCATATTCCTACCCACAGCTGCTTTTTAGCCTGAGACAAAGAGAAACTGAGCTATCAATGTAAGGAGCCTGTGATAGGCAGCACTGCCCCCACCCTCAGACCCCATGTTCTACTGGGTGACATGGAAAGGGGGGCTGCGTTTGTGGATGGAATTAATATACTAGTCAACTGAGCTTCAAGTAGCGAGATAATCCTAGATTATCTAGGAGGGACCAGTATGATCAGAAGGATCCTTAAAAACTGAAAAGGGAATTGGAGGATAATCATACAGAAAACCGCAGAGGGACCAAACCATTTTGAGGATGGGATCTGGAGATGTAAACCAATGATGAAGCAGCCTTTCCCACACTGCAGCTGTTGGGGAAAACACTGTCCCACAGACTCCTCAACGTTGGCCCAGGGACACCTAAGTGTGACTTTCTGTGTACAGAATGGTAAGATACCAAACTTGTAAAGTAAATAAACACAATACTCAATGCATGATCACTGGTCATGCAGGCAGCTAGAACATGGATCTGGAAGTTGAGTGGATAGATCTCAGCAGCAAGCACCTACGAGAAAGCAACAAAGTAGATACCAGGAATCCTGACTGAAAGGAGTGAAGAGGGTCCAGATCATGAGAAGGAACGGAAGTCTCAACAGTGGATAAAACCTCTTCAGTTTCCTTTCTATGTTCTGGGAATTTTCAGGAAAACACCAAATTCTTGGTGTAGAAGTTCATTTGAAAGAACCACTCAGTCATGTATGTCTTTAGCCTTTTCTTTCCAAGTTGCTAGTTATCTAGCAAGCATCTGCCCTTACTTTACAGACTTTGTCAGGAGAAAAAGTAGAAATAAACAAAGCAGTTCTTTAATGTGGTATGACATATAACTGTACCCTTACTGAATCAAATTAACATCATTATTTATACAAATTCTAGAAAATATTAGGCCAGGTTCCTCATCGTTGAGGTTTTTATTTAAATTCAATATACCAGCAAGATACTCACTCATCATTAATTGATATTTGTTAATTTATATTTGTCCCTGACTTCCACAAAGGAATAGTAAAAGGTGATAGACAAACTCAGCACCTAGAAATGCAGAATCAAATAATTTTAAGGGCAATATACCCCAGGGGAGTGTTTATGACTATACAGCAGTGAGGTGACCTTAAATTAGACGATCCTTAATAATTGAAATTTGTACATTCAGGAGGACTAGCCAAGCCCCATAATCATTTCTCATGCTTATAAAAAAGACACACTGAAGTCATATGGGAATTACACCAACAGCCACCCTCTAGAGCACTTGAGGGTTAAGGGACTAGCTGATATTTCTTACCACCTATATGTGCACTGCTATAAAGATCAAAAGGTCCAAGACCTGGGTTGCTCTACCCCGGCAGCAGTGCCCCTGGCCCAGAGCTCTGCTGAGTGGATCGCATGATGCAGTGTATGGCCTCAGAGGGGAGCAGAGCCCTGTTCACTACAACCAGCAGCCTGGTGCTCTGTAGGCTGGAGGACAACTCATCCCTCCAGTAACTGGCTATTCAGTGTGCTACACAGCTTGGTCTCACAGTGAGGAAGAGCACAACCACTCGATTGTGATTTCTCCCCAAATGAAAACTGAAGCCAGAGGTGACAGACTCTAGGGTCTCCAGGGCTTGCGAGACCAAGGACGTAAGTCCAACAGCTAAATGTAACTCTTGGCTTATTGCTTTTCACTTGTAATAAATGCATACCAAAAAATCGCTCTTTCTGGAAGAAAAAGCCACAGAGGAAGTAGCATACTATTTGGCAACAAATGATGCTTCCATGTTGAGGAGGCAAAAAGTTCTGGCAACGACAGTGGAAAAGTAGTCACCCCCTGGCCACAGCAAATGGACAGTGTGGCTATTTAGCCCCAGTGACTGATAGTCATGTGGCCATGTGAGCCCAGCACCGCAGAGCTGGCTTTTTTTTCCAGACACAGCCAGAAATATAAACTTTTTTGTTGTGACATTTAACAATCTCAATAACTACTGGCAAAATAAATACAGTGCATGCATTTTTCAAAACTTTTCTATGGATAAAATAAGAGCATAAATTAGGCTTAGCACATGTGCAAGGAAAGGAAGCTCAAACCCTATTTAGCTTCTAAATAGAATAGTCTCACTGCTCACACTTCTAGAGGCAACAAGGAGCATACATAGCCATATGGGGCCCCAACAGGGCACTGGGTCCTTCTGAGGGCTGCTGGTGTCCTATTTCTGAGGACTGCCACCTTCCTGGTTTGTCCAGGTCTCCCTTTCCAGGCAAGAAAAACGGGTCATTCCAATATCCCCCGCTACCCTGGCAGACCCATCTCTTAGCATGTTCACCACGATGGAGATGCAAGGTACTGCCTGCTGCCAGACACCAGGAAAATCCCACCTCTCACTTCTGACATTGTTGGAAATGCAGTACTGGCCTGTGGCACGGGACTCTGATGCATGTGCATCTCCCTCGGGGCCATGTCGCAGAATCTTTACCATCTGCCCAGCAAACTGCTAGCTCCCCAAACTCTAGTGATTTTTGATGAAGACAATAAAGCAAAAACTTAGCAAATCATGCACTGTGGATGACCCCCTTTCCTGAATCATCTGGAAAACCTCTCTACTAACGTCACACAAATGGTAGCCAGACTGACTGATAATACATTATGGACTGTTGGGAAGTTGTAAATTCCTCAGCAAGTGAGTGGTTTTGAACTGAGGAATATAAACACCGGTAATTTACCCAGAATTCTGTCCTCTTTCAAGAGTGAAGAAGCCCCAACATGCACAGTCTTCAAGTAATAGCCTCAACACCCTGTGGAGGTGGGTGTGTCCCTACTGCCATCTTGCTGTGACAGTGCACAAAGAATTCAATCTCATGTGAGCTGACCACATGGAATTTTGCCTTCCCAGCTACAGCCGTGGGCAGTCACTGCTTGCAGGACTTATTTATTAGCCAGGGATAGAAAGGAATGAATCAGGGAACCCTGAGATGAGAACTGAAGGAAGATGTCAAACAAGGAGAAACTCCACTGGGACATCTCTTTCGGAAAGGACAGCTGCTGATTCACATACTCAGGGGGACTTTGAGGGATGAAAGGAAACGAAACCATGAGCTGTGTTCATGGGCAGCACAACGGAGTTCCTGGGGAGCGGGAGACAATCGCTGCTATGCAAAGTGTACTTCCTCCGCGTGGGCTTGAGGGGAGCAGGGTAGGCTATCTCTAGGCTGCAGGAGGCATGGGGTCTTTATTTAGTTCTCAAAGAATGAAGATAAGCGGAGAATAGCCTCTTCCGGAAGAAGGAAAAAGGAGGAAAAACACAACTGGTCCTTCGTAAGCATTTTAAAGGAGCACCATGCCAACTTGGCCCACCTCGAGCCTTGGACACCTCTGGCCCGCTTGCCAAGCACACTCCGGAGGAAGGCCTGACCAGCAGGAGGTGCAGGACACAAGAGGTGGACGGGCAGGATGTGAACACCACTGTATTTCCTCCCAAGGACAGCCAGACCCCTACTGACATCCTGTGCAGTCCCTCCTGCTATCCTGGGAGCTGCTGTCCAAGCCAGGGAACCCTGAGGCTTTCAAGGGCTTTTATCATATTAGAAGCATTTTTCTCATCATAACCGAGACCTTTAGTATTGCATTAAAATTGGTTAATTTTCTTAAGCTTCCTTTTAAACACAGAAATAGGATTAGAAGAATAACACGCTCAGATGCAAGCCCGTTATTTGATTATGTCTAAACCTAATCCTGCCTTCACCTTGGCCTGCAGAGTCTCCATTTTGGGGTTTATTGGTTGATAAGGCCAGGCCTGTCAGATACTATTACTTGGGGAGTATCTGTTGCTATGTGCTCCTCCTTCCACTATCAAATGCTGAAGGGTTAGAAAATGAATTACAAGGTGAGTTCTCAAGGCACTGCTGTCTTCTGGGCCCTTTCTTGGACTGCCTTGAAAGGGGAAGAATGGTTCAGATCTTCAAAGAATGGGGACTTTCTTAAGTAAATTCATTTTCAATAATACTTCAGAGTAAAGCCTTATGAAGTAATCACTCTGCTGTTAAACAAGCTTTCTATTTTTTTAATATTATGAAGGATGAGAGAAAGCAGTATTGACGTTAATAAAAAGATCATAAGCAGCAGCCACTAGTGATCATTCTCTACCCTGTTACTTTTCCTATTATGCTAAACTTACCTGTCACATCGCCTCCCTGAAGTGAGGAACTACTGCTGACACTCAGTGACTAGCACTGGGCCTAAGCTAGTTAATGCTTCTGAAGCAGAATCAGGAACTCATGCCACCTCTTGATTACATGCAGGAGGACACACTCTCTTTTTGGTTTTCTCAGTGGAGAAATAAAAGGCAATTCCAAGGGCAATGATCTACAAGACCTGCGGGTAATCAATCTGAGAGCCCATATACGGGCCATCTTCCAATTCACATCCCATCTTCCGCCCCTGCCTGAGCATCTTCTCCATCCCCTTACCTGTCGCAGTGGTTGCATTTAAAGGGCTTTGCACCTGTGTGTTTCCTGTAGTGCCTTGTGAGCTCATCACTCCGTGCAAAACGCCACTCGCATCCTTCCCATGAGCACTTGTAAGGCTTCTCACCTGAAAAAGAAAAAGGTCCTGGTGAGTACTGAATAGCCTGCACTCCATAAGGCCCTGCTTAGTGGGGCCAGTATCAGAAAAGGGCCGCATGAATCATTCTCCAAACACTACATCTACTAACATGGTGGCCCAGCCAGTCTCTCTTTTTTGAGTCTCCTTTTTCCAAACATAGTTTCATAGTATCTTCCAACCTAGAGCTGTCATTTCAGTTCCCAGAGTCAAAATATTTCCTTAAAAAAAAAATTTAAAAAAAGAATATTTCCTTCGACTAGTGAAGGATCAACTTTTATTTATTTTTGATTCCCTGGAGCACTCTGACCCCCACAGTTCAAGCAGAAAGGAAAGGTGCTATTTTCATCTGAACCACAAATGCTTCTAATTCTATTTTTCTCAAGATCCTACAGTAATTTCCCATTTACTTTTTTACTCTCCTCCCTCCCCCGCTTCCACCACAAACCAGAGCTAGGTAGACACCTGACAAGACAAACAGCTTGGCTCTCCCAGAACCACTTTCCCTTCCAGTAAATGTTCATCCAATGGATGCCATCAGAGAAGGGCTACCATTTGGGAGCAAAACAAAAATTGCTTAATGACTTCTGTCACTTTTGGAAAATACTGCCACAAAAGTCCCAGTTCAGAAGCCTCTAATTTAATGACCAACTGTCCATAATAAAGAACAATGTACATTATTACAAATATTTCAAAAGCCTATTTGTAGAGCAAGGTTTTAGCCACAGAGAAGTTGCTTAGAAGCATGAAATCTGAGTACTTGTGCTCAAACGACCTTTCCTACAGTAAACACAGATGGAGGAATATGCAAGAGAAAGTACAGGACTTTGTCTTAGACCTTTCTCTTTAACCCATCATGTCTGTCACTAAGCATGACAAATATTTACTCTTCCAACTGTATGCTGCGCTGGTTCTAATTACAAAGAAAAATAATCTCTGAAACCCTATGAAATTGTGCAATGGAGCACTGTCACTGAAAGGCAGGTTAGCACAGTGGTCAAGAGCTTTCCAGCCAATGTTTCTAGGGTGGGTGCCACTCCTGCTACCGACTGCCTAACCCTGGGCAAGGTTCAGCAACCCTGGGTAATCATCTAAGCTTGGACAAGTTAATAAACCTCCCTTAGTTGTAGTTTTTATGGAATAACAACAGTATGTACTTCAAAGTGTTAGGGAGGAATAAATCAATATCCATATAAATTATACATTAGATCAGTTGCTGGGACATATTAAATAATATAACTGGCAAATATTATAAACTGCATAATTCAAAATTTCAGGATATGGAGCTGCCAAAGTACTATGAATGTGCCATTTATCTCTCCATTTTTAAGAGCTAAATCTTCACTATGCATCTCTTAAGAAGACATTACCCAGTTACTATACTTGACCTACTTTCCACCTTTCCCTTCCCTTTAAACTCAGCTACAAAGCATTCACGATTCTCTATTTGTACCATCTAGAATCAAGCCAAACATGCTTGAAATTTTTATTTCATTAAATCGGTGCCCCAGTGAGCTGCTGCTCTGTAAGACCCATGGAGAAGAGGAATGTGACACACAGGCCTTTCTTTTAAAGGGGACCATGAGAACAGGAAGGAGGGCTGGAAGCCCAGGAGGGGACCAGGAAAAAAAGAATCACTAAGCAATGTTCAAAGTTCACCTTCTGGCTCCTAAAGCCAAAAGTGTAGAGAAGACGCTCCTGCTAAAGCAAAGGTAGCTGAGTGAAGGCGACAAAGACGCTTTGAGGTCAGCACATTGGAGACCTTGTGGAATTCAGACCTCAGTGTCTTTATCTGCTAAATGGGGATGGGCTTATTAATAAAGCCACATTCATTGTGTGCTTTTGGAGGTCACACAGGAGATATATTTCCTACACCTGAATTCCCCTGGCTCTCCCTTTCTGCAGTAGTGGCAAGGGAGGAAGGTCTAGCTAGCAGTCCCTAAAAACTTTCAAACAGCTCCACTCAAGGCTAGAGTCACTCTGGGCAGGCTAAATACTGGAAAATATTTTAGTTGAAAATATTTTTATAGTATACTGATGGAGGGTGGATCTGAAAGCCCAAGCACCTTCAGTGTGTTCCAAATAAGGAGATGCTGAGGTGGGAACTAAGGAGACTCCAGTGTCTTGGAGAGAAGCACTGGCCCTGTTTAGGAAGTCACCAAGCACCGTGTAGGCTCTGTTATTTCTCATGGTAATTTGGCACAAACAAATACATAAGGAGAACAAGGAATGCAGGACTTCAAACATTCAAAATGTCTCTCCTCAAAGATCTTCAAAATATAAGGAAAACTGGAGTTTACCAGCTCCTTCGGAACCAAACATATCCTAAACACAACAAAGCACCTAGGAAATTCCATGAAATTCTGCAGCAACAAGCTGACTCACCTAGTCCCCAAAATCAGTCTCATAATTGAACTGACCTATTCCTCACAGCCAACCGCATGCTGGAGGGCACAGGAAGGACAGAGAGAATAAAGGAGACTGAAGGGGATGCCTCTGGGCACTTTTTTATTACAAACTATTTGCTTTTTGTTAAATCAATTAACTGTGTTCTGTGTTATTTTGGCAAAGCATATCAAGGTTTCTGTTGTTTCCTAGAATATTTTTTCTAGCACATATTAACAACCCTACTCAAGAACTACTGTGTCTCAGAGTCCTTTTAGTGTCTGTCCCTTTAGCCACTGGGCCTAGAGGAATTGTAGAGAGGCTGATGTGGCTCAGACTGTTATCGCCTACCACTGTGTTTTGCTTCTGGCCAGTTGCTACAGAGAATAATACAGAGGTCAGGCCTCTCTGTGCCCTGACATTTTAGCCAAGTTACATTGTAGTGATTCAGCAAACTTTCTCCAATGTCTAATCAGTTTATCTTCAAATTTCCATTTCTGAGAATACTAATATGAAATTTAACACAATCATGGAAGAACTCAATCAAACAAGGGCACAGTGTCTGTAGCACACATGGCTCAGGGTTCAGAGGAACAGAGAAAACAGATGGGACCCGGAATACAGCCGCCTAGTGAGAGCCTCGGCCCAGTGGGCTTAAACAGGCTCTGTACCCAGTTCCACTAGCCAGTTTCTACTGGTGAGGCTGACAGGTGACAGCCTTCCTGTCATTATTTTCAGCATGACCTCCCTGGATCACAGCCCACAGCTTGTGCTGAGGAGTGAATCCACCTGGAGCCACTCACCATTTGTCTTTATCCTAATAGGCTACTGGAAGATTTCTGCTCTTTATAAAATACTTGGCTATCTTTCTTTATAAAATAATTTTTATATTTGTAAAAGAAAAGAAAAAATGTTTTCTTTGTGTATGATGGGGGTAAGGCAATGGTGGCCACAACAAGGTTCCTTAAGAGTCTCTTGCCCACCCTCCCTTCTCTCCTCCTCCCCTCCAGATAGTCCTCCTGGGTATAAAACAGGGAGTGGCATGCCCCTGCACAACACTCCCATACTGGGCCTAGGATGAAACAGCCATGTGGCCTGCTGCACCACAAGAGTGTATGAAAATGGAGGTTTGTTAGTTACAGGCAGGTGACAGACTCACAAGACTCAAGTCCCAAAGAGACATGAGTGTGAAGCCAAGAGGGTGAGCACACCCAGCAGAGGCCTCTCCTCACAGCCTCCTGAATTTTAGGGAGAATATCAAGAAATCACTTTTCCTACCTGTTGGCAACCTCAGAAAAATTGCACATGGGGGGGGTGCATGACACCTCACAGGTGACAGTAGGTCTAATTGGGTGTAAACAATTTACAGTGGATGAGGGATCTTAAGGAGAAGTGAAGGTGCTTGAGAAACACAACTGACACTTAGCAAGGGTGACTTGTGGCAAGCACCCATACTCTCCCATGAATGTCTGTGACATGGAGTGTGCTGTAAACCAGTGAGGCATTTTTTACTTTCTTATAGGAGCACACTGCCTAAGCCAAGACAATCAGATTAGATTGCTCAAACACCACAAACAGAAACACTTTCCTTGCACAAACCTCCAATATATGTAGATTTATTCATAAATTCTATAAAACGGACTGATGTCCTAGTATATTAGAATATTAGAAAACATATATTCAATAGAACAATGAAAAAGAAAGAGGGCAAATTAGATATAAATAGAAGTTATATATTTTTCTTCTTGCAGTAAAAAAGATTATAAACTTCATCTAACTGAAAGTTATATATTTTTCTTCTTGTATTTAGAAAGACTGTGGGGGCTGGTGAAATAGCTCAGTGGACTAAATTGCCTGATTAGGCAAGCTCAGGCAAGTGCAGGGACTGTAGTTCGACCCTGGCACCACATGCCCACCAGTCCCACCTCCAGGATGGGCTGAGCTGGCGACCAAGCCTGGGGGTGATGGTGCACACCTGGAACCGCAGTGCTGAGAAGGCTGAAAGCAGGAGGATCACCACAAGTCCGAGCTGTGTAGTGAAACCCTACAATAACCAAATACAATTTAAAAAAAAAGACTGCTGAACAATCCCATTGCAGGCTGGTGCCCTGTGGAATAACGGACCAGCATTGCCCCTGGCCCCATCTCACTTGTCCTCCAGGCTGTGCTCTCTAAGGCAGCCAGCCAGAGAATCCTTTGCAAACGTGAATCACAGCATGTGTGTCCCTTTCAGGGGACCTTAACACAATATATATTCATGTAACTGGTTTAACATTTCCTGGATTTTATGTATTTAAAGCATTGTTCTATAAAAGGTATCAGAAAGAGTCAGTAGACTGACAAAAATGTTCACAACCCCCCAAAAGGGTTAAGATGAAATAAGAATGCCTGCCCTAGTGGCTTCCTATCTCTTTCAGAATGAAAGTCAAAAGACTCTAAGGCCTAGCAAACTGGCTCTAGTAACCTTTCCAATGACATTCCCCCCATGCCCTCACTGCCCTTCTTGAAGTGGAGTCCTCTACTGCAAATGCCACTACCTCAGCGCCTTGGCACATGCTACTCCCTCTTCCTGGAACACTGTCTCTGTCTCATTTCATTCTTCCTTTGGGTCTTTTCCTAAATGTCTCCTCCTCAGAGAGACCCACTCTCACTAACCTCCTCATGAAAGCAGATTCTGTCACATGCCCCAGTGCTGTGTTACTTTGAAATCAGACTGTGTATCAAATGTGTGAGTGACAGCCAGCTTCCTCTGGTGGCCCATCAGCTTCAGGCAGGCATCCATTTTGTGCAGAGCAATACCAACTGCCCTGGAGTGGCACCTGCCTCAGGTCTGTTGAACTTTGAATACAAATTCCATCACAGTTTTAACAAAGACTAAATATAGGCAGAGGGCAGGATGGCTGTTGGAAGTGCCAGTCCCCTCACTGTCAGTGTAATGAACTGGCTCACGAGCAGAACCCTTGTCTGGTGTTTAAATCTGACCCTCACTGACATAAACTAAAATGTAGTCTTTTCCAATGAGTGGAGTATTCTTTTACCCATAAAGATGACATTCACTTCTTTCATATCTCTCAGAGCCTAAAAAGTAAAAAAAGGAAGATTCTGAAAACCTTCCTCTCACCCTTCATCCCACATCTCAGACCTAAATCTCCTGAGTGACACCCCCTCTGGGAAGCTAGGTGCACTATTTTGTGAAAGTCATCTGCAAAGGTTCCCTCTGAAGCTGCATCTGAGAGGGCATAAATGATAGGTCAAATGTGCTATGCTTAAAGCTGCCTTTAAGATACAAAGTGTAGCATGAAATATGAACATGTGGCAGAATTCTGCACCCCATGTTTAAAAGTCCCTGGGAAATAAACATCATTAAATATACATTTGCTATATCCATTTCCTGATCCACAAATTTTGAAGTTTCTAATTCAAGGTCTCCAAAGATGAGGATTCTGACATGCCCAGTCTTCTGTTACAGTACATTTTACTCTCTCTGTCTGTCTGTTTCTGTCTCTGTCTCTCTGTCTCTCTCTCTCTCTCTCATGACTTCTAGACCAATGGTCATGCCAAGGTGTTGGTGTTTTAAAGACTTAGATTAGGAACCTGGAAATTTCTCAGATCAGGAAATGAAAACGCTATCTGGGGGAAGAAAAGGAAAATACTTCATAATAGATTTGTATTGCCCCTGGTACATCCAGAGATCAGCAAAGGCCCATCAATTGCTTTCATATCACACTCAGCAGCACTAGAGAATTGAAGCCACCCAGAGAATAAACCACTATAGAGAAAAATGTCTTGATACCAGAAACAGTAACCTATAAACACCACTCCATAGCTTGGCCACCACTCAGGCTGTGGACACTACAACAAAAGACTGACACCAATGTATTGACTGACTTTGCTTTAGAAAATTGCCTGAATTTTTCTTCAATCTCAGCTAAATCTTAAATGTTTTCTTTTTCCCCAAAGTTTTTGGCTCAGCTAGTTAATGGGAAACAAGTCAAAGGCTCTATTCTCTAGAATTTCAAAAGCACTTGTAATAGGTGCTACATAAAGTAAAATGTGTACTCATTAATTTGTACTCCATATGGATTTTCATTCATCCATTCCTTTCTCACCCAAAGGCTGCTAGTTATTGATCCTGAGCTATTGTATTTACACAATGTAGTCACTTACAGTGCAAACATTTACCCTGTTCTCTATTTTTTTCTTTTAATTTCTAAAATAACCATAAAACAATGATGAGCCTATGTGAGGTTAACCTCTCATAGTTGGATAATTAACTTAGGATGTTCAAAACTCGAAGATGTCTCTGACCTCCACACCCAACCTCCAAACTTAATGGATGGCAGCAGCCTTTCTCTTTGGCCAGGGTATTCACTGGACTTGTCCTCTGCTCTATCCACAGAGCAGCACAAACTTTACACATAGTAGAAGCCCAGAGTGTACTCTCATTCATAAAAGCATTGTATGAAACCTGAAGTAATTTCTGTCTTTAAAGAGCTTAAGCGCTATAGTCATCTCCTTTGTCATAAGCAGTCCTCTAGAGTAGTGGTTCTTACACTTTGATTAGAATTAGAATTAGAATACTCTAAAGAGCTCATAGAGGAACAGAAGCAGGACTGCACCTCAAGTGTGTCTGATTCAAGAGGGCTGACTCACTAGGGGAGGACCCAAGAATCCTATTTCTGGCTAATTCTCAGATGGTGCTGGAGCCCTGGGCCCAGAGCTCACACTTCAAGAACTACTGCTCTAGCAGGGAGAAAAATGGGCCAGCTGTCCAAACATAGATTATTCTAGTTCACTCTTGGCTGCTTGAGAGCACTGTAGTCTTAACTTCTTTAAGATGTATAATTCTTAACTGTGTGAGGAAGGAAGGAAAAAAAAGACCTGTTTCCACTTCCCTTGGAGCTAAAGATTTGATGGAATCCAGTGATGCGAAGGGTCAATTACAAAATCCCAAATGAATGAAAAATATTACTTTGATGGTAATGATATCAAAAGAGAGTTTGCAAATGTGCAAGAAGCCAGAGGGGTGCAGGGGATAGAGGCCCTATCAACTTGATGTGCAAGACAAGGGCCCAAAGGTTCTCGTGAGACTTAACCTGGAGGCCAGCAATGCACTGGTCACTTGGGCCCACCCTGCCTTGCAAAGCACAGGAGGGGAGTAGCCAGCGTCAGAAAAACTCCTAAGGGACATGCTCCTTTCAAATCAACTGTTTACTTTTTCTAAATGTTCCTTTGAAGGCAAACTGTTAGATTCTTGATGAATTTGTTTGAAATACTGGAGGAAGCCTAGATTTGTCCTGAAAATTACTAACCACTCTAGAGTTATTGAAAGTTAAAAAGCTTTTGCAATATGTTATCATGCTTCCCATCAGCCCAAGAATGCCACAGGAGCCTCGATACAAAAATTTTTTTGTGTAATTAAAAATGTATGCAGTGTTCCAATATCTGGCAGTGAGTGAACAAAGTATAACCAATTAATATCAAAACTCAACAACAAAAAAACCAAATCTCAACTCACAAGATGGATATTACTGTCATTTCTAAGACTATAAATTCATTTAAGCATTTAGATATCAAAAATACTCATATATGAAGCTATCTCTTCTCAAATTCTGACATAAGTAGCACCATCTGAGAAAAGTACTTATTTTTTATGGAGGACCAGGCTAATTTTATTTTTTTATTATCTTGTTTTTATTTCTTTTATTGTTATTTGGGTTTAATTTTAATTTTTTTATCCATTTTTAATGTCTCTTAAAAATTTAAATATATTTAGTGTTGATCATTTAAGATAAAGCCAAAAGTCAGTTACATCACACATTTGAAGAAAATTGTTAAAATATTTATCTTTTTCCTTTCAAGACATTAACTTTGCCATGTGAATTTACTTCAAATTAATTTGTAGACTATTTCTTTCACTTGGTACTGAAGGGATTGTTCTATAAATCAAGTTCCTACAGACCAATTTGATAAAATAAGAATTTTAAACTCACCTTTTATTTTTGCTTTCAAATGTGAAGACAGTATGTAAGGCTTTTTACTAAAATGTAAGGCTTTTTACTAAAATGTAAAGACAGTATGTAAGGCTTTTTACTAAAATGACAAATTATCAATTTTTGAATCAATTTTAAGACTGAAGAAAGTAAATTTTAAATGTAAAAAGTCTTATCTCCAAACAACATTTTCGAAGCATGTTTAACATATTGAAAGGCATCATCAAGAGCTGTGAAAGCAACAGCTGGTTTAAAGCAGAGGTACATCCTTTTGATGGAAACCAACACAAGACAGGAACTTCCCCTGAAGGTCCACTCAATTTGAGATGCTGGCAACTCCCACATACAAACCCAAGTGAGTACAGCAAGGAATTTAGTTTTGCATGGAGGTTGATAATAAGAATAATAATGTAGCAGACAACCTTGAGGGAGGATAGGTCTACACAACACCCTCTTTGGGAAGAGAAAAGAAGTGTGAGAGGCCTGGGTGCTAGGAATCATGGAAAACGGAATGGTGTGCAGGCTCATACAGGGGAGCAAAGGAAAAGCGACTAGAGTGTTAGCAGGCCAGGGACCCATTGCGTTCAACAACTGGCACACTCGTTGATGACGTCTAACTTATTGCCTTGAATATGTTGGGGTTTTTTTCTAACTGAAAAATTGATTTTTGTTCATGAACTATTTGCTTACCCCATGCCTTCAAAATTTCCACCTACTTTCTCTTTCAGGAGATGTTGTGTTTCTGTTTAACTGTTTAGATCTTTAATCCATTTTGACTTTAATTTAGTGCATAGTGATAGACCTGGGCTAGGTTTTAGTTTTTGGCATGTAGAGAGCCAGTTTTTCCAGTACCATTTGTTAAAGAGGCTATCTT
>NDGM011189722.1:0-11157 GCA_002564305.1 Octomys mimax
TCTTGGGAGGCTATAAATGGGCATATCACTATGAGTCCGATCTAGTAGTGAGACCCTGAACACCCTGTAGATTCTTCCCTAAAATACAAAAAAAATAAAAAAATAAAAGAGAGAGAGAAAGAGAGAGAGAAAGGAGAGGAAACAAAAATTTATATTGTGAATGTTCTAGAGGCTACAAATCTGAAGTCAATGTGTCGTTTTCCCTCAGAAGGCACTAGAGAAAGATCCATTTCTACCCACCTACTGGTTGTTCCTTTATGTCAACTAACTCCAGTCTATTATGGTACCATCCTTATATGTGTTCAAGTTTCCTTTTTTTATAATGTAAAAGTCATACTAGGCCATGGTACTCCTGTATGTCTTCATTAATTCTTCAGCTATTCTATTTTCAAATAAAAATCATGTTCTAATGCTTGTGAGGGCATAGCGTGTTTAGCACATCTAGGATGAAATGAGAAAGGAATACAGTTGAACCTGTAACATTTATTTGTAGAGAGGAATTACTGACAGGAAGAGCCATTCATTTGATGTCCAAGGTTTGTGGGCTAGGAGATGTACCCTCAATTTCTTTCTCTTCAGTTTGCTCTCTTCTATGGAAGGAAAAGGTATTTATGATGGGTGAATGTGTGGGTGGATATATATGTGGTGGATATGTGGAAATAATAACTCAAGTTTCTTAACATTGTCATGAGCTTGGTCCCAGACATCAAGGCACTTCACAATTTTCAGGAGGTAGTGGAAAGAATAAATCAATTATTTTCATCATCAATTGTCACATTTCCCTAGAAGAGCTTTAGTCAATTGACAATAGTCACTCATGTCAAATAATTTTTACAATAAACATCTTTCATCAGATATAAGAAACATGTTCACATTAGAAATATATAAAGTAAAACAGGTGAAAAAAATAAAAATTTGAGATTCTGACTATATTTCAGCCTTAAATCTTTAGGTATTTCCCTCTAGATTTTCCAGACAAGATCTTAGAATTACTGATATTAATCTAGAAGTTCTGTCCTAATGGAGTCACTGAAATCTCTGTTATTCAAGAAATTAAATTCCATTGTGATAGTATTCGAACTATTCATGTCACCTTTGTACAAGTACAAAGATAATGTATAGAAATAAACAATGCACAGTTTTCTAGCTTTTCATACAGAATACATGTACACAGAAAAAACAATTCTCTCAAAACTAAGAAATGATTGCATCCTTTTAATAGAGTATAGTAGTATGAAGTACAACCTCCAGTTGGTTTGGATTTTGTTCTTTCTCATTAAATCTACTTAACTGAATTTTATTCTACTGCTTACTTAATAGGCATAAAACTCCATGTGGTGGTGGGTTTTTATTTTATTTTTTATGAAGGTATAATTTATTGTGTCTAGATACAATATCTGTTCCTATTTAGCTCTTACAAACAATACTTACATTTATTTGAATACTATATCCATCTCAGCATGTGTGAGAGAAGTTTTATAACATAGAGTACATCCAGGGGAGAAATTGCTGGGGTATAGGGTAGGCAGCATGCTTTACTGTATATACATGATTGTGTACTATTTTAACTATGATGAAACTAAAGACAGGTTGTGGAATAGAAATGTGGAATAACTTTCTCAAGGTCACATTTGTGGAGCACTGGAGCCGAGATCTGACTACCCAGTGGAGTTCCAGAGCTTGAACTCTTTTCCACAATGTGTTCTATAATATCTTGATAGCAAATATTGCATCTTTCAGTTAGAAAAATGGAAAGAGCTATTTTTGCTGACCTAGAAAAGCTGGTGATTTTGATATCTTAAAATATATTTATTATTTTTTTTTCAGGGATTAAACTCTGCTGCTTTTATATGACCTCACCTCAACAGGGTCAACTGTTCCTATGATATGTATTTGAGAACATTAATTTAATATTTTCAGCAGAGGACACCGAATTTCAGGTCAAGCTCTTTAAAAACAATGAATTAAATAAAAATTTGTCTCAGCTTATGAAATCAAATATCACTTCCAGTCATTGGGGAAGTATAATAATGATTTTAGCTCTGTAAATCTGATTCAGACTAAAAGCAATAGGATTAGGCTTAAAAACAGTGATGAAAGAATGCATCTGAGTAAACTTTCCTCCAAGTTGATCTTTGTAGATTTGAAATTTATCCATAGATCTTTTTTTTAAAAGGTTCCCTAATATATAAATGTCACCAGTGTGCTGTATGGTGGTGATATGTGTCTCAACTGCTTCACTTTTAAATCTCTGCCTATAAGTCTTCCAGACAGTTTTCTAAACAAAGTGAGGTTTCAACATGGTGGCACTGAGGTTTTAAGAGGCAAAGATGGTGGCACTAAGGGTTCTTGTCTACTGTTTTCCTTAACAGAAGATCTACACAATGATCTTCCATGCTGATAGCAGATCAGTGTGGTTGCCCTTTGAAAGATCTTCAAAAACACAGCTTCTGTAGATGGAGGATTTCTCCAAATTGCCAAGGTGCCAGAGTTCCACATTAGCCTTTCCTAGAGCAGTCTCACAAATTCAGTGTGTGTTAACAAAAGGGATATTTTTGGCTCCATCTACTTTGAGAGGGTCTCTTAACATGCTTTGACAAGTAAAGGTTTACTTATCAAACTGTTCAAAACTAGAATGACATAAAAATATAAAAAGGATAATAGAGGGTTTCTAACATAAAAGGAGAGACACTCTTAACAACAAAGGGAAGTAGATTAGCACACAGGAGTGAGTCTACATAGTGGAGAGTGGCAGGATGATAAACAACATATAAACGGAGATGGGAAGTTCATTATTAAGTACAAATAGCAAAAAGCTAGCAATGTTTTGGAGAGAAAGAAGGAGGGCCTTGAATTCAACAAAAGTCTGAGCATCTGCCTGGCTGGAACTACTGTTAAGGGGAGAAAAGAAAGTAGCTTGAAAGTACAGTGGTTATTATTATCAGGGCCATAAGGAGGTCCTATGATCAAATAAAAGAAAGTTTAAAAAGGACAAAAGAAAGGAAGAAGGAAGGGGGAAAATATATGTATAATTTATTAATATGCCTAGATAACTGTACTGATGATTTCTGCTAGTCTACTGAAAGGAGCAGTTAGTGCTTACATTTTTTTCTTCTTTATAATTTTTATAACTTTTTTATTAATTTTCATGTATATATCTGGTAATACACACAATTAATTTGAAGACATTACACAATACAACAACCACTGTCGAATTGCTATGACTTTGTTTAGTGAAATTCTGCGTCATTTATAATTTTTTAAAAAATAATTTGCATTCTCTTTAAAAAAATAATAAAAGGAAGCTAAAAACTGAAACTTAGAAGATAGGAAGTACACCAGGAAGAGACATTAGGAACCAGAATAAAGAGCAAAAACTGCTACATCATAAAGACACAGCTTCTAGCAAACATAAGGGAAGATTTAAAAGTGCAGCTAACTTATTAGACAGTATGGAAAGGTATATTATAAAAGTACCAATAAACAGACTTCGTTTTCCTCAATTTTATTTTTAATTGACACATAATTGTACAAATTTATGGGGTGTAATGTGATGTTACTATACATTTATGCATTTTAAAGGATTAAATTAGGGTAATACGAGCATACTCATCACCTAAAATATATATCTCTTCTTGGTTGATATACAGACAAAAGCAGGATATCTAGCTAGTTTGAAATGGTTCTCTATTTTTTATTTTTTGGAAGTTCAGTATGAAAGATCATCTTTTGTACAACAAACTCACAAGATACACTGACGAAATTATATTTTTTAAAAGGAGCTGTAATATCAGTATGGAAGATCATCTTTTGAGCAACAAACTCTCACATGATACACTGAAAAAAATTGCATTTTTTAAAAGGAGCTATAATGTGTTTCAAAACAGTCATAAAGCATGGAAAAAGAGATGAGGAATACCCAGACTAATCTCTTGTTATTATATAGATAAGCTATTTTACAAGAGGATGCAGAGTATGAAGAGTTTACATTATTTGCCAAGATACAATAAATGTTTAGAATATCCCCTCTCCCTAATAAGATTTCTCAATTTCTCATTTAAATTAACAAGATATGTGAAGACATTTCTACACAAAGCCTAAACTCACCCTCATCAAGTTCTCTCTTTTTTTTTCTTTTGAGACAGGTCTCAGTGTGTAGTTCAGACAGGCCTTGAACTCACTATATACACTTGGCTGGCCTCAAACTCTCAGAAATCTTTCTACTTCAGCCACTTGAGTATTGGCTCAACCACATTGGCTTTAGATTCTTAATACTTATGTAGAAAGAAACAACAGTAATAAAATGTTGTCTGGCCAGCCAAATAGCTCAGCAGATTAAAGCACTTGCAAGCAGGCACAGGGGTCTGGGGTTCAATCCCTGGAGCTGCTGAGCTGGCCCTGCCCCCAGGGCATGCTGAAATTGCAATTGAGACTGGGCTTGGTGGCATGTGCCTGTAGTCCCAGCTCTTGGGAGGCTGTAAACAGGCATATCACTATGAGTCCAATCTAGTAGTGAGACCCTGAGCACCCTGTAGACCCTTCGCTAAAATACAAAAAAAAAGTGTTGTTCTTTTTCAGTTCAAGATCTAAAAACTAAAATCATAGCTTTTAGTAAAATCTTCCAAGTTTAGAGAACAGAGGACAGCGTAACCAATTAAAACTTCAAAGGACATTTAGATGAGAAGATCAAACAAGGCTGAGGCCCACTGGGTCACAGTCCTCTGCTGCAAATCCTTGCCAAGAGGCTCGAAATGACCTGAGTAATCCAGAGTTAACATCAGCGATTAATGGCCTAGATGTCTTTTACACATAGTGTCTTGCAAAGGACAACAGCCCTAGTGACTAACCCTAGCTGGAAGGAACCTCATCTTTCCAGAATGTAGGAACTGGAAGAAATCTAAGGATGACCCCGTCTGTATTCTACAGTTTCTAAACATGAAGCTAAAGTCACAGAAGTTGAAAGCATATGTTGAAGTTCACAAAAAAAAGTCAACAATGGATACAGTGTTCAAAGCCTACAGATTAGTGAAGTGGTGGCACAAACCAATGATCATGACAGGACTCATTGCCCAGCTTTCCCCATTAACATCTCTGGTAATCATTAATGACCGTGACCCTCACTTTTCCTTAGAAAGCAATGCAGCATCCTTTCCCATTTCTCCTCAATGAGAAATTTGTACGTGTTTAGGCAAATATGGAAAACACATGGCCAGGGAACAAAGCTTTTTCTCTGTCAAAATATAAAGGCTCATTTTTTATGATTGTAACAGCATGAGTAATGTCATAATTACTTTCTTAAGTGTAATATTTACCATGATTTTAACTTATATTTGATAAATTATAAATGTTTAACAGTGAAATATGTTTATTCTTACATTGTTTTTCTCACAGTTATTTCTGTATTAAATAAACAATTAAAAACTCTGTTCCCTTTATTTTTTAAATACTTTGACAACTTTAATTTTTAAAGCTGTAGGATTCAGGAAAATGCTAATATCCTAATCTTCCCCCCTTTTTTCAGCATTCCAACCTGAAACAAAAAATTCTCTTGTTAACTGGACATAAAAATCTAACAGAAACTACCTGAAAACATGGGGAAATAGCAGTTTTCCTTACTTTAAAAAACCCTCTAA
The DNA here is from genome assembly GCA_002564305.1 of Octomys mimax. Taxonomy (NCBI): domain Eukaryota; kingdom Metazoa; phylum Chordata; class Mammalia; order Rodentia; family Octodontidae; genus Octomys; species Octomys mimax. The sequence goes on from NDGM011189722.1 coordinate 5,634, forward strand.
ATAGATTAATTGGTAATAAGCAGGATACGTATCTCAGTCACTAGAATGTCAGATGCACAATGCAAAGGCATAAAAGCCCATTGTGAATTAATAAGTCAATTGCTCTCAATACCTGGCTTTTGTCACATTTCGGCACAGAGCAACACAGTAGTTTGGCCTTTCCTTGTCCTCTAATGCAGGTCCAGTTTTAATTTCTCAGCTCATGTAAGAATGAAATTGTATTTTATGAGATCAAATGTTAGAGCTAATACTGCCACAGTTTATTTCTGCTGGATATCAGGGACATCACCTAAGGTCTTATTATGACTATCAAGACAGATTTTTACTTGAGTCCAAATTTGCTAAATTGCATGCATTAGGCTCTCTAGGGCACTGATAACCATTAATATAGTGAGGATAACTCCACTTATTGGACTGAATCTTCCTTTCTAGAGACAATGCAAAAAGGATCAGAAAAGGTCAGACACCTCATTACAAGAGTCAGGAAAGAGTCAGTATTTTCCGTTTAATGGAATAAGACAGTCGATGGCTGAAAAAGTAGACGGGCATCACAATTTAAGTCATAATAGTGTCTCACATGTGTGTCTAGGCATAGTGCAGAGCACAACATTATCTAGGTAGTGGGATAATTAAAAGAAAAGAATTTACTGGTAAGAGCTCAGATCCCTATGCCTTATCACCTCCCAAGTTAGCAGAGGTGGGAGATGTGCCCTATTCGGCCCCCAAACCTTTTTCTCTTTTCGTGTGTGAAGTGAATGCCTCACTATCACTGATGAAACTGAACAATCTACCAGCTCTTCTCCTCCTGTCTCAAGTTCTTGCTTTTTAATCTCTGCTCTGCAATGGCCCATGGAAAAGGAAAACATCCAGAAGGCAACAATGTGTTTCCATTATTGGTCAACAAAGAAAAAGGCAGAATCTGGAGATACTCTATTGCTTTACAATGACCAGCTAAAGTCACTAGCAGATGACACAGGGAAATTCAGTGGGAAATTCTCTTCTTGGGCTAAGCAGTCTCCAGTCATTTCTGTGAGTAAGAACAGTCTGCATTTGTGGATCATCTAGGAAGATGGTGCGCTTCTCACAATTACATACTAGTATAACTTTAAAAACCAACTTAAAAGGCCATGAAAACTTTACTTAACACATAGTTACAAACAGATAAAAGCATAACTAGTTTATTCTTTTATTCCAATATTTTAAAGATGGCAGTTTTCAAATTATTTTACATGGTACAGCATGGAATAATTCTATGGTTAAATAATGTTCCTTGGTCATAGAAAATATTCTTTTAAGAGGATTTTTGCAATGAAAAATTTTTTTCTAAATAAATATTCTCTGGGGCCGGGGAGATGGCTCAGTGGAATAAGTGCTTCCCTGGCAAGCGCAAGGGCCTGAGTTCAATCCTCGGTTCTGCCAAAATAAATAAATAAATATTCTCCATATAATAAAAGGAAAATACAATAGCACTTATAGAATAGCACTAATATATAAGAACTAAATCATGAAAAATAATTGAGGTCAGTGTATTTAAGAAGGACGTACAATATATAAGTGAATTAAAGAACTCACTAATTGAGAAACATTGACTGGGCATAGCAGTTGACTGGCAGTCTTGAACAAGGCTTTTATTAATTAGTTTTCATCTGAACACCAAGCCAATGTATATTGCCATGAACATGTTGGCGAGATGGCAACAAATGGGGACATGGAAGCTCCGATGGCTCTCAAATCAGTGGATTTAATACAGGATCTCTGAGAAACTATACTGGTAATCTCAGAAACTAATGATTCTAGGCCAGAAAAAAAAGTGTGATGATATGGGAGAGGCATTAAGAAAATCTATAAAGTAGAGCACCTGGGCTGTTCTCCGTTTGCGGATGGAAGCTTGTCAGCTATGAGTAGCTCATCTACTACATCAGAGACAAAGAAGAACCACACTGATCAAAATCACAGCAGCAGGTGTCGAAGGCCAAGATTTTCTGGTGATGCCTCTTGCTGTGCCGCCATCACCATCCTGGGCTGGACGTCTTTGTCATCTACACCTGCCCTCACCATCATGTGGCAGTCGCTATCCCAAGTTAATCAGGACGCAAGACATTTAACACAGATGAATAAATAGAACATGACCAACTTATCCTGAACAGTGATCAACTTGTCTCTTTCAGAAGGTACATCCCTTGCACTCATTAATGTCTCTTCTTCTGTTCATTTCTTGATCGGTTATCTTCTTTTAGTATAATGCTATTTGTATTTATTTTATTATTTGTGATGTATTTGGCACAGAGTCTCACTACATAGCTCAGACTCACAGTGATCCTCCTGTTTTCCACCTCCTCGGTGCTGGGATTTCAAGTGTACACCATGAAGTCTGGACTCAGCGGCCGGCTCAGCATGGCCATGGGCAGGGCCGGTGCAGCACGTGGTACAGGGAATCAAATCCCAGTCCCTTCACTTGCCTAAGAAGGTGCTTAGTCTGCTGAGCTATCTTGCTGGCCCATATTGCTATTTTTATATATAATAAATTACATGCATTATAAATTCACACATATCTATCTATTTAAATTGTTTTGGTAGCATTCACAATCTAACCAAACCTTATGAACTACTCTTATCAACGAACTATACCCACCACCTTTTTTATTTTAAGACACAGTCTCATTAAATTACTCTGGCTGGACCAAACTTCTAATCTTATTGCCTGAGAATACTGAGTAGTGGGAGATATAGACATATGCCACTGTGGTCAGCTATGTATATATTTATATAATATATGTTCTACTTTACAAAAATGTCAAGGTCCATAAGTGACTAGTTTTGTCTCTGATTTTGAAACAGGTTTGCTATATAGTGCAGAATGGCTTGAACTCAATTTGTAGCCCAGACTGACTTCAAATTCACAGAGCTCCTCCTGCCTCAGCCTCCCAAGTGAATAACTATTATACTCAAGATGAGAGCAAGTTATATTATAAGTTAAATATGGAGAAGGAGAATTAATACAGACAGAAATATTGTTATAAACTCTAAGAGGTGACAAGATATGTATACTCAAATCACACCTTAACAGAAACTTCATTATAAAGGAGATCTCCAAATGATCCACCATACTTTCCATTTGAGGCATTTTGGCAGAAATCATATGGGTCCAACCTCAAATTGCATTAATTCCTTGTTGTAGAATGATTTTTATTATTTTCTGTACTAAATTAATGTTCATTTATGTGGGGGTAATTTGATCTCTAGTATATATTATGTTCACTTTTTAGGACAGTGAATCACCTTCATTGTAGCATCAAATGGCTGAAAATCTTATCCTGCGCAAGTTACATGATGTATAATCAAAATTCAATTTTCCGAAAACAGGACTGATGACTTAAAAATTTGAAAGAACCACATCATATAGGCTCACATTTTGAGATCTAAAAGAAAGAAGCCAGGCTTCTCTTTGCAAAATTTTGGAATAGAGCAGATCACAGGACTACCTGTAGTAGCAAGGGACCCATCATGCATCCAATCAACAGATGAAGTGTGCTGTGAAGCACTCACTATGTCAGTGAACAAGGAGCGCCTTGCCTAAGGAAAGCCTCTCATCAAGTGAAAGTGAATTCAAAACTCAAAGTAAGGCAAAAGGAAAAGGCACATGTTTGGGAATGGAGGAAAAGCAATCAATTGTATCAGAAACAGCATTAGAAATAATTAAGAGATAACTGTGAAGAGGAGGATAAAGTATCTCACTGCGGGAAAAATCTGCTATCAGAAATGCCAACAGAGTAGCCCTGTTATTGAAGCTTTATGTGGTAAGGCATCTTTTGGAGAACTACACTTCAGAAGACACACTGACAAAATGATCTTTTAAAAATGGGCAGGTAATCGGACTTGAAGCAGTATTCAAGCTAAGAGTAGGAAGGGCATGTGCAATACTCAAACTCAATTCTTGCTATTAGTGAGGCAATTTACAGATGAAGACAGTATTCAGAGTCCACATTACTGCAATGATGGAGCCGGCGGTAAGAACATCCGATCTTCTTGACACTATTTCTCACCTCAGATAATATAACCATTATGGCCATTTACACACAGCCACTAGGAGAAAAGAACAGCCATGTCTTCCCCTTTATTCAATGCCAACCCTCAAAAGTAATATAGTGGCAGGACAACAAACAGAAAAGAGGATGGTGCAGCCCATTAATACTCAGAGAACTCAAGATAGAATGATCAAACAGGGCTAAGGTGCCTGAGGTCACAACCCTTGGCCGCAAATGGTGCTAAGAGACTTGGAATGACCAGAGTGATACAAAGTTCATACCAACATCGCACGGTGGAGATGTCTGCTTCTCACACTGTCTTGGAAGGTCTGCAGCCGCTCTGCAGGCAAATGCTGGGTCCAGCCTCATCCTCCGGGAATGCTAGAATCAGACCAATTCTCAAGATGACCCAGTCTGTCTTTTACAATTTCTGAGAAAGTAGCCAGAGTCCAGAGGAGTCATTACATGTCTGAATTCATGAAGAAAGTCAGCATTGGAAATTTAAAATTTAAATCCATATCCCAGAAAACTGTACAGCAATGGCACAAATCAGGAATTAAGACGCTCCTCATTTCTCATGTTTTTCCTTATTCTACCTCTGGTGAGATGTTAAAGTCATGAATCCCAGTTTTTCTTAAAAAAATAAGATCTCCTTTTCCATTTCCCCACAGTCTCTATGTGTATATATTTAGCACATATTAAAAAAAAAACAACTCCAGAGGAAATTAATTTTTTTCTATCAAAATATAAATGTACCAGGACTGAGATGATTGATATGCATCCACAGTACTAGTTTCTTTTTTCTTTTTCTTTTTTTTAAAATTTAGGACAGGGTTTGCAGGGTCTGCAGGGTCTCACTATGTAGATCAGACTCATAGTGATTCACCTGTTTTCAGCCTGCGAAGTGCTGAGAGTACAGGCACGCCCCACCACTCCCACTCTCAATCACCCTCTCAGCACACCCCAGGGGTGTGTCTGGCACAGCAGGCTTAGGGATCAAACCCTAGCTGCTGTGCTCTGCAGAAGCAGGTGCTTTAGTCCACTGAGCTATCTGGCCACCCCTCACAGTGCTAGTTTCTTGGAAGGCTGAGGCAGAAAGATCACTTCAGTGTAGCCTGGGTTGCATTGAAAAATTATAAAAGAAAAATGTGTACAAAATACAAAAGTACATCAATTATGAATATAATAGACCAGGAAAACTGCTCCAGTTACAGTTTATAGAAAGCAATGAATATTTACCATATCTTTATATATTTGTTGTATGAAATTTTCTGATAGTCTAATGTATTCTTGCTTTCTTTTCTTGTGCTTAATGATACATAAAGCAAAGTGCTTCCTATGTGGCTGCTCTTGCACAATTATTTCCTTTCTATCTTTAGCAGGTTTTTAAAACTAGCAATTAATTAGTAGAATTCTCACCCTAACTATATATACTCATACCTGTGAACTAAGCAACTGCACTGAAGATAGCAATGTGTAATACTAGGGTCATGCTTGGA
>NDGM011189723.1:0-23277 GCA_002564305.1 Octomys mimax
AGCAGTGGCAAAGGTCCAGCCAGATAGCTCAGTGGATTAAAGCTCCTGCTTAGGCAGATGCAGGAACCGGGGTTTAATCCCCAGTATGCTGTGCTGACCACCCCCCAGGACATGCTGAGACGGGGATTGAGACTGGGTGTGGTGGCACAGGCCTGCAATCCCAGTGCTTGGGATGCCGAAACCAGGTGGATCACTATGAGTTCGACCTATGTAGCGAGACTCTTTACACCCTGTAGACCCTGTACTAAATACAAAAAAAACAACAACAAACAGTACTAAAGTGCAGCACAGTGGTAAATTCAGTGTTGTAACACCCAGCCTGCTTTATTATACCACTTCCTACCCACAGCCAATGCAGAAAGCACTTTGAGAAACACACATGCCTAGGCTGCTTTTCTTGTGTTTTTGGATTTTAGGGAAGGGTCTATAGGGTGTTCAGGGTCTCGCTACTAGATCAGACTCCTAGTGATTCTCCTGCTTACAGCCTCCCAAGAGCTGGGATTATAGGTGTGCGCCAACTCACCCAGTCTCAAGTGCCACCTCAGTGCACCCTGGGGGCGGGGCCAGTGTGCCAGGTTCAGGGATCGAAACCTTGCCCCCTGCGCCTGCTTGCAGGTGCTTTAATCTGCTGAGCTATTTGGCCAGCCCTTACGAGGCTGCTTGATGACACAAATATGATAAATTTGATGCCCCGAGACATTTGTATACTACAAAAATTTCTTAGGAAATTCTGAGCTCCAAATAGGAAGGTTAGCAATGGAGGCACATGTCTAGGGGACGGGGTCTTGCAGGTGCGCTTTAGGCCGGCAATCTTCAGTGCTATTATTTCAACTTTCCTATAAAGGACACTTTACTCCTGCTTTTCAGAGCAGCAGAACCCGCACTTTCCTTCCCCTCTCTCCAAACTAGATTTAATCACAGAACCATTTACTCCTCTTCTTGATGTCTTACAAAGAACAAAATTAGCCAAATGGATGAAATGGATGAAAGCTTGTTGTAGGCATATGTAGAACATTTCAAAGCCCATTTATCAAAAGACTGACCATTGCATTTACATCATGGAAAATTCCAAGTGCACACAATAACTTTGTCATTTTTTAAAAATTTGGTACAGGGTCTCGATATGCAGCTCAGACTCGTAGTGATCATCCTGTTTTCCACCTCCCCAGCATGGGGATTATAGGCTTGTGCCATTACACCCAGTCTCAGTGGCCAGCTCAGCATACAAAGGGGCAAGGCTGGTGCAGCATGTGGTGCTGGGGATCAAATCCCAGTCCCGGAGTTTGCCTAAGCAGACACTTAGTCCTCTGAGCTATCTCCCCAACCCCTGTCATTTGATTTTGAGAAGAAAAAAAAATTAACAGAGAAATAAACACAGCCAGAAACTGGTGAGACTGTGAGCCAGGCACTGTTCCTGTTTACAAAGGTAACCAGCTTGGATATCATCCACCCTTGGGGTACAGATGAGTTTGGCTGTGTTGGTTGTTGCCTTGTATCTAAAATTTCAGTTCCTCAGTTTCATCCAGCTGAGTACTATGGCACAAACCCAGGAAATAACCCTCCCCACCAGACACCATTCCTCAGTGGGCCCCACTGTGCCCCCACCACTCCCCAGAGTCAGAGTAGGGTCCGATCACACAGTGACACCAGCAGCAATGGATGCAGAGATGTCAGGAGGCAGCGCTCTGGTGCTCTATGTCACTGACTTCCCCCATCGACAGATATGTCCTGAGCAGCCTTTCCTCCAGGAAGTAGCCTAATTCTCAGTGGGTTCTCCCCATGGAATCCTGTATTTCGTTAGTATTTTCAAAGAAGCAGTTGCACAGGGGATTGTACCATGGCAATGTGAAGTGCCCATCTCCACCCACATCGACAGCACCATGGCACTGTTTCTTTTCTGTGCCTCACTTAGAGCACCCTCACCCTGACAAATACTCCCCAAGTCATTTAGAAATGCAACCAATGCCACTCAGCTGCATCTTGCAGGTTAGTTCCCAGCGGGTCCTCTGCAAGTCATCATTGGTCCCCTCACTGCATCTTCTCCAGGTCCCTGGTGCTTGACTGGTCACCTCACAAGAGATATTGGGGAACACATGTTTCATAATGAGTACATTGTCAGGGACCCACAGGGTAGCATGCACATGTAAATCTGTTCTTGTTTCTTCCTTGTATTGTACATTCACATTTTCTAGACATAGGAACTCAGATGTATGCGAATGTACACATGCACGTGTGCATGCATGTGTGTGCGCGCACATTCCCACATGCACTGGGCACATCTATACCCACACAGTTATCTTTCCTCTCCCAAAGTTGATTCAATGATTCAACAAGTCATCACATTAAATCTGGAAGTAGGACTGAAGGTTGGCTCTGTGCCAAGGCACGAAGCACTCACAAGGAACGTGTGAGACATGATTTCGTGAGCTACACTATCAGACTCGAGAGACTGCTGTCCGTGGCAGCCAGCACCACTTCCACCCCTGTCCCACAAGTTCTGAGAAATGACCCGCCACAATCCAACAACGAACAATTCTTCTTCCCTTGAAATTTCTTCACTCTGGAGCCAACCAAGGATTGCAAAATGTTCCTGAAGACAAATTAAGAATTCTCCCCAGCTTCCAAAATGCCACCTAATAAACATTTGCCAATATGTCTCCATATTTCCTTCTTTTACTCTATAAAATATACTGCCCTTTCTGACACTGTTGAACCCTCGTCCACAAAAGTGAAAAAACACAGGTTCCTTTGTTGCCCAGTTATGAATAAGCAAACTATTAATTTGTCTTAGAATTTATCTTCTCTTTGACAAGCCTACCACACAAATGACTCAGCTACAGAGCAATAGCAGTCAATATAGAAACAATGTAAAGTCAGGTCCTGTAAATGCTGAGAATAAAGCAGGAGAAGGTGAATTGGAACTGGTTAGAGAATTTCTGGAAGAAGGTCAGACTTGCAAGAGGGGCATGAGGGAAGACAATGAAAGCAGAATGAACTGGCAAGAATCCAGGTCTCTGGGAGAAGTTATAATTGTGATCTTCTGCTGTAGGTACAGAGGAGGTATAGGATGAATTTCACACACCATTCAACTGAGGACTGCTCAGGGCTTTTAAATTTAAAGGAGAATCCAAACATAGATGCAAGCACTGGGATTAAATATCCATTCATTCATTCATTCATTCATTCATCAGATATTTGGTGGGAATACCCAGTGATAGATGGTATGCTAGTTTCTGCTCCCTGGGAAAATAAGAGTTAGCAAGACAGGGGAGATCTGCACACATTTTTAATCTAGTGGTGAGACAACTCAGTAAGTAACCACGTTTAAGGATGGTGTGTGCTGCTGAAACCTTCTGTAGGGACATTAGACCTGTCTTATGTGAGGATGCTCTGGACATAGAAGAGATCATTAGATTTGGGTGTGGAGAACAAGTAGAGGTCAACTGAGGCAATCACATGTGCAGAGCATCACCCAAGTCTTGGGTGTTGGAGCATCTGCAAGAAATCCCATATAAACACCACTACTCATCACCCCAACACTGCACACTGACTCAGGTTACCTTCAGGGAAAGGAATGTATTGGATGAATATTAAATGATCAGAGAACAGGAAGGTTGAGGAGCCAGACAGGAGGAAGGAGGCTAGAATGCCAAGAACTCAGTCAAAGTCATTAGAAATGTTCGCTGGGACATTGGCATTGATGCTACCATCACTGGATGCCTGACATTTTGCATCATTTGGTGTCGGGCATCAATAAGTAGTGAGCATATCTATACCCCTTTAGGTGTAGGTTAAGAGGTGATTTCCCTAAGTCAAACTAAAGTACTGATGTGCTGCTCAACCAACACAAGACCAAAGCCCACTAAATCCCATACATCTGGAATGGGGCGCTTACAAAGTAAATAGAGACTTTCCATTGCTCCTGTTGGCAATTTTAGAAGGTGCTGTTGAGTCAAAATCTTGGAGAAGTAGGTGCAGGAGTTTGCAGCTTATCCTTGGGTCAATGGGAAACTTTTTTTGGACTTTCAATGAGCATAAGGAGTTGATAGCTACAGAAAGCCTGGGAGAGATCTCCCCACTGGATGTGAGAGGAGTAGAAGGAAGGAAACAAGGGCTATAGGATGGAGGACACCTGATGGGGAACTGTAGCAATCTAAGGGAAGAATATGAGTGACTTTGCTTGGAGAAACGGACATGAAGCTAGAAACACGCCAATGGCTACAATAGGTACTTAGGAAATAAAGGCAATGTAGAGGTGAGAAAAAGTTTGAAATGACTCCACACTATTGCTTTGGACTATAAAGTGCAGGGCTACAATCTTGGGCCTAAGAACTCCTCAATGACAACATCATGTTTTAAATGTATTTTGGTTGTTGCAGGATCTCGCTGTGCAGTGCAGACTCATGGTGATCCTCCTGCTTTCTGCCTCTCCCAGTGCTGGGATTATAGGTGTGCACCACTACACCTGGATTCTGTGGGCTCAGCCTGCCCTGGGGGTGGGGCTGGTGTTGCAGGTGGTGCCAGGGATCCCACCATGGTTCCTGTGCTTGCCTAAGTTTGCTTAAGCACGTGCTTTAGTCTGATGAGCTATTTCGCTGACCCCCAGAGAATCTTGAGGAGTAGAGTAAACAGATGGGTCTGGAAGCCTAGGAGATGTCTGAGTGCCCCCTCCTGAGACCTGGTCTGGATCAGGCAAATAGAGATCAGCAGCCAGGGAATGAGTGAAATCCTGTAAAGAACAAGTGAGTCTTCATCCTGCCAGGGCACTGGTCTCTTCCTTAGGGTTAGTTCTTACAAAATAGATTTGCTCCTTGCATTCTGTCTCTTCCAATATGCCTTCTTGCTCTTTGATTTTCTACTGCAACTTGAAGTCTCAGTAGTTTCTTGCCAGATGCAGCCACCTGATTTTAAACTTTCTGATTTCCAGAACTGTGAGCAAAAATAAATCACTTTTTAATTACCCAAACTCAAGTATTCATTTATAACAACAGATGATGGACTAAGAGTGAAATTGATAAGGAAGCTCTCTTTAAATATAAGAGACCTGAGTACATCTAAATGTTGCCAGGAAGGAAGCAGTAATGGTAAGATAACCTACATTTACTTCATACTTATAAAGTGCCAACAACTTTGCCAAGTGTGTTCTGACTACTAACTCTTTAGAACAAATCTATTAGGTGGAAACTATTGTCATTTTCATCTTACAGATGGGGTCCCAACCCGCAGTTATAAAGCCACGTGGTCTCCCCTGAGATAGTGTGTTTAACACCATGCTAGAAACCTCTACCACAGCAGTACACAGCCTAAAATGGAGAAAAGAATGGGGTACCTATGTTCCAGAAGGGGCACAAGGGAACGGACCAAACACCCAGCTGGGAGGTGCCCTTCGGACAGGATGAGCTGCCACTCTCCTCTCTGACACAGGAAGGGAATGGATTTGAAAACAAGCAGAACAATAGGTGTGGTTAGGATGAGTGTAACTGTTGGCTTTTGTTTTGCCCTTACAGTAAAAAGCATGGTTGTCTGCGGAAGAGGAGGGGTAAGGTGACAAGGTGACTCAGGGGCTGGAGGAGGGTGGAGTCTAGGAGTGGTTGTCGACCAGGAAAGATTTTGAGCAATTTAGAGGCTCCAGCCTGGCTGGCTGAACATGCATTGAGGGTGACATTTCAGATTTCTCCTCCTATTGCCTATCACTTCTGTCAACGGTCGCTTCATCCTTGATCCTTTAGCAGGGCTTGCTGGGGCGCCAGGGAACAGCTTTGGTTCAGAAGAGCCATCTGGGAACTAGTGCAAAGCGACCAGGATTTCAAAGATCTATGGATGGAAGACTGTGGGAAAGAGGAAGAGACGATTTTGCCGGATGAAAGGCTTGGAATTGTGTCTGATGGATAGACTGCTCTTCCTATAAAATGAGGTCACATCCAACAGTCGACAGCAATGAACTTCGCTTTGGCTTGTTTTTCCATTTCAATTTTATGACATTTTTGGTCAGTCAAGGAGCCCAGCTTACCTGTCACAGACACATCTGCACTGTTTTTATTCTGCTACTTTCTGGGCCCTTCTATCCAGAGGACCTGTCCTGTCAGCTCACTTCAGCAGAGGATCTGGTGACCAAACTTCAGCCTCCAACTAAAACCTTTTAAGGGTGCTGTCCTGGGTGGTCCACCCAGAGAAAACCTACACCTAATTTGTGCTGCCCTAATTTATTCCACACATCCTTCAGCTCAATGTTCTATTTTTGAAATACCAAGGAAGGAGACCATGGGCGTTAGGAATCTGCGCAGAGCTGGGCAAACCCAGCTGTATTTTGGATTTTTTGCCTGCTTAAAAAATATTTTTCATTGTTTTGAGTTTGATGAGAATGTGTTTTCCCATTAATTTTTAAACCCAAATTGGATCCATATGTTTTCTGATTCATGTCTGCTTAACTCATCTTGCTGCTTTGACAGAGCATTCAATGTCCAAGAAGCCTCTGTACACACTCGCCTTTCCTGGAGTTACAGGGAAGAGGGGAAGGGGCAGGGGTTCACTGTGGTCGTTGTGTTTGGGCCCGTTTGGAAAGGGAAACAGGATTTAATGAGTGGTCTTGGGTTTCCTCAGGAAATACATGTCCAAAGCAAGGAAGAGTATTTGGGCACCTTCTTGGGGAGTGAGGGGGTTTTGTTTATATGTCCTCCCCTTCGGAGTTCCTTGCCGGTCAGAGGTCAGAGCTGGGGACTGGTGAGAAGCTCATGTGTTTTCTGGGTGAGTTGGAGTACAGGGGATAAGTCTGTATTCTCAGCTCTGTGCAGGAGCCATGGTGCTGTGGACCTAGCAGAGGGCGGAAAAGTCATGGGAGGAAGAGGCTGCCCTGGATCTACCCCTCCCTTGTCTCTGCCCTGTCTTTATGGCACTATTGTTCTGAGTCCTGAAAGAGAAGCACACACTACCTAAGACCAGAAAAGGCCAGCTTTGCCCTATGTGAACCTCTACAGTCCCAGGGACACATTGATTGGCAACTCATAAGACACCATGGGCCCTCCATGCCCAGGTTGTCCAGAAACCTGCCCAATGAGCCTCCAGACACGTGAACCTCGAATATTGCTTCCTCCATTATATCCTCATGGCACCCCAGTCTTGGAGAAACAAGTGCATTTCTTAACACTTTCCCAACTACACAGCGGGCTTAAAGTGCTTGAGTCTCCTACAGATGCCTTGGTTGTGTCTCTGTGTGTATGTTGAGCTTTAATCTTCTGAGAATCTCAACTTCTTGATTTGCGGCGTTTGGATGGTAATATTTAGCTCAGTATTGTTGGGGGGATTGGTTTTTGCTGAACACTTTTCTTAAGCTGTAAAATGCTGGGGGCCGTTTTGTAATAATCGTTTCAGGCCGCAGTACTACTTCCACTGGAGAAATGGACTTGTTCCCACCCCCAACCAGCCCCCTACCCCCACCCTACACACAGAGGCACACACGCTCACAGGCAAGGAGGAGCCAGGAAGAGTATGAGCTTTTCCAGGATCCCGAAGTGACAGCAAGGTTTCCAAGTGGGATGAGTTAGTGCCAGGATTTCCCTCAGCGCTCTCTTTTCCCCTCTCCATGGGCGTCAGTCTCTCCAGTTGGTTGTTTGAATTTGGTATCTGTCCAGGCAGAGATGTCTAATTCTCAAGACTGCCTGCGAGCTCCCCATTGGTGTGACATGAGCGTGCCTTGATGGTCCCTCCTTCACAGACGTGGCGATGGAAGCATTTGGTTCTAAAGGACAAAGGGCCTTGAGGGTTCCCACAACCTGTGCAGGTGTCCAAATGCCAGTGGCCAGGGAGCCAGATCAAGAATTCAAGGTGTAGAAAAAGTCCCCGAGAAGAAGCGATCCAGCCTCCCATATGGTTGGTCTCTCTTTCCCTCTCCCTCTGCTTTTGCCAGGAAGAAGTGTAGGACCAATTTATGCACAAATTGGTCACATTTTCACACATAGCTCCAATTATCTAAAAGGGGTTTAACATTATATTTATATTGATAAGCTTAACAATGTTGAACTGCGACTCTCAGCTGATCTGTTACAATTCACATCCAAAGAGACCAGAAGGAATAATTGGAAGTTCTCCAGCATCAAGAAAGAGAGGCAGCCTTGAAAAAGATGAAAACTGCTGCACAAGGTCTTGGTTTTGCTGAAATTACCACATAAATTCCAAGGGAAAGATGGCCAAGAATAGTCCAACAATTACCAATTGTCTCCTAAAGACAGGGCAAAGCTACTAGGCTAAAGAAAGGGAAGATATGGACCCTCATCAATGCTGTCAAAGGAAAAAAAAATTATATACAGCAACAGTGAAAGACTTAGTACCCAAGGATACACTTGATTGAAAAAGAATTTGGTTTTTCGCAGTTCCATAGCAAAGTGATAGTTTTGTATAGTTCTTAAAATTCTGATACAACTGTTATTTCAAAAAACAAAAAATGCACACACACACACGCACACACACACACACACACACACATACACATACACACTGTAGGGTTAATTGCATCCGGCTAATGTCCCCTCTCTCAAGTTACCCTTGGTCATCCCCAAAGTAGCTCATGTCCTCTCACCATTAGCCACATGCCTTAGCAACTTGCTGGCTTGAAGAGCAGGGTGGAGACAGAGATGAAGGCGGTTGCAGAGCCCTGATATAAGCTTCTGACTCTGGCAGCATCTCCATTGTGAGAAACCTCAGAAAAGCTGGCAGACTCTGGTTCATAGGAACAGCCAGTGCAGACTAGCATGACTGTCAGGCTAGCTCGGCTCACTGCATGCATGCACCCAGCCTCTCCCACTCACGTTCATTTCATCATTTGCTCCCACAGAGGGTAGCTCAGGGATGGGATCCGTGGGGGTCGGGCCAGTGCCAGCCAGCAGCAGCACTTGAGCCTCCTCAGAGGACAGGGTGAGGATCTGCAGTGAGCAGAAATTTCCCTCTAGCTGCCTCAGCCCGTAGCACACGGACCATACCCAGAAGGCTGAACTACTGTTCTGCAGACCACAGCAGATCTGAGTGAATGAAGGGGGTAAACGTGTGCATGAAGACTTCCAAGGGAGCCAGACTCACAAGTTCATAAAGAATAATGTGGCCAAGGTGGCTCACCTTGGAAAAACACATGCAGATTTGTCATCTACATTTATTATATTGAAATACTACATTCAGCCATAAAAACATAAAAATCTTGTCCTTCACAGCAGCATGGATGAAACTAGATGCTGTTATGTCAAGTGAAATGAGCAGAGCACAGGAGAGGGGCCACATGACTGTACTCCACAGTCACTGAGTAGAGGGTGGTGTTGACAAAGGCTGGGAGAGTTGGGGAGGGAGGGATAGGAACACAGGGACAGGTTTATCAGTCAGTACTCAGAGCAAGGGTGGAGATGTAGGCCTGCAAGCCCAGCCCTCCAGGAGCAGAGGCAAGAGTGCTGCAAGACCCGATCTCATGATAAACAAAAAAATCAAAAGGGCCAAGGATGTGGCTCATAGGAAGGAAGGAAGAAGAAACTGATGTGCTATTTCACAGTAGGAAGTAGATGCTGTATGCCTTGAAATACTTAGAAGAAAAGATTTTAATTGCCTTCACCAAGAACAAATGGTAGGAGACAGATGCAGTTCATATGAGTTAAACAATACACAACACATTCATGTATCAAAACATCATGATACCCTATGAACATGTATAATTTTAATGATTTTATGTATTAGTCAATTTTTTTGGGAAGATGTAATAAAAAGAGGGAATTTGGGATTTGGTTCATGCATCATTCTTCAACATGAATTGCCCTGATGGTCACAGTGTGATGAATTTATTGGGCTTGGTACCAAGGTTTCTATGGAGAAGGTTTATCCCTACAGCTCCTTCCCTGGGCACTTACCCACTTGGTTCCCACAGGCAACATATAGCCATTGGGGAGAGGAGAAGGTGCCTCCTCCTAGTATGGAAGCCAGCATGGGAGTCCAGGGATGCTAGACTCAGAGATGTGGATAAAGGAGACATGAGAAAGGTGACAAAAGAGCTATTTTTCCATGCCAGCTCTCAGGCAAGAGTTGGAGAAGGCTAATACAGGGATGACAACCCCAGTAACAATGGCCCCAAGAGAGTGTGCCAGAGGTGGCTGGGGCTTCAGGCCATCTAGTGATCTCTCATATCACTCTGACACCATCTTTCAAATGACCCAGAACAAATCTCTTTAAATAACTGTGCGATGTTCTGTTCTATGCCCATGTCCTTTACAAACTTCCCTCTGTAAAGAGAGCAGATGCACTTGTACTGAGTGTGGCCTCATCGCAGTTCTGACACAGTTCCTGAGACATGAAGAGTAAGGGCTGAATATTTATACTCCCCAGCTGAAGCTGTCAGTATCCCTTAGGAAAGCCTGCAATTCTAGAGAAGTAAATGAGGCAATAAGTGGGTAGAGAGAGCCTGAGTGGACTGAAATGTCCGTTCATCCACTCTACCATCTCTTGTATACATGCTGTGCGCTGTTGTCGGTGTCTAGATGTGGCGATAGGGGTGCTTAGTGATCATCCAAGTCTCTGCATTGATGGACAGTCTAAATATGGAATAGACAAACAAGCAAAAGATGAATGCATGCAGGCATGCATGATGAGTGAATGAATGAATAAATGAATTGGACCATTTTGAGAGTAGTTAAATTCCACAAATGAAAATAAAGTCTAAATGACCCTGGCTAGGCTCTGTAGTGAAAAAAAGATATTTGTGTGGAGCACTGAAATAACAGAAAGGAACCTGCAAAGGCACATCAAAGACCCGTGGGTCCTCAGACTACTACAATTTGTGGAACCTTCCTTAACAAAAATAGTCCTCTGGAAATGTGTACTTATTAAGACTGATGAAAGCAATCCCAATCATATACTTGGTGCTAGGAGAGCAGACCCTTCTTTTGGAAGAGGAGCAATACTGGGGATTGCACCTAGAGTCTACACTGAACTACATCCTTAGCCCTTTTATGCTTTTGTTATTTTGAGATAAGGTCTAAATAAATTACTAAATTGCCCAAGCTTGTGGTCTCCCTACCTCAGTGTCCTGGGCATATAATAATGTACCAGCACACCTGGCTAGATTCAGATCTTTCCAGAAGCTCTAGCATATTCGCCAGAATCCAAACATAGAAAGGTGTTTGGGTTTCCTGCTGGCCATTATGCCTCGCCTCAGGGTTCTGATTGTTCCAGCACCCAAGGAGAACTTCCTGAGGCCTTCAGCACCTTGTCCTCCGGGCCGGCCACATGACAATCTGCAGAGAGAACATTCTGGCACCTGCATGTTCAGAGCCTCACTCAATTGACCAGAGTCCTTGAGCCAGTTGACAGGCCAGGAGGAAAGATGGCGGAATGGTCAGGGGCCAGACCTCAAGTCTCCCAAGGTGTGGGCTTGCTATGGGCTCAACAGTGAGGTCCGGTGACTTCAGAGAGAGAGTGCCCAGTGGTGTGTCTGGCATAGGTAGTCGCACAGGCACCTGTCACCACCTGACTCACACAGCCCATCGGGAAGTGAATCAAGACACTCCATCTGCGATTCCTCGCTCAAGACACTGGTACCGCACTCGCACCAGCCCTTAATTCTATTCCTCCTCCTATTTTCTTCTCGAAGGTATGTTTTGTGCGGCATTCTCTGTCACCCGGGTGCCGTCAGTGAGATGTGTCACTCCTCTGTGTGTGCATGCTGATAAAATGGCCTTAATGCATATGCAAATCTGTCTTCTCAAGAAGGAAGTGTGTGGAAACACTCACATTTGGCTGGGAGTCTTACACTGTGAAAATACTGAAGGAGCATATGCGTTAATTTTACCTTAAATTGCAGACAGAAGCCACCCACCCTGTCCCTGTCACACAGGAAAGATGGTTCAGATTGGAGGGATCATATTTTCCATGAGATCAGCTTTAAGTTAGAAGGAAGAAAGTGAGTAGATGGTTCTTTTCTAGCATGCAGGAGCACAGGTGAACAGACCAGGTCAGCTTTCTCCCTCCCTCCTCTTCTCTTCTCTCTTTTTCTTTCTTCCTTCATTCTTTCCTTCCTCTTTCTTTCATTTTCTTCAATTTTTTCCTCCTCTTCTTTTCCTCTTCTGCTTCTTCCTTCTTTTCTGCTTCCTTCTGCATCTCTTTAATTTTCTACTTCTAAATAATTTCCCTTAATCAAAGGTGCTCTCCCTAGAGATCTATTTCCCTAGAGAACTGTCCTTTTACTACTTTGTACTTTTTTCCAGACAAAAGAAGCATGCAAATAGGATGAGGAAAATGCTTAAGACAATTCTATTGTCACATGCCAGGTTAGCAAAAGAAGAAGAGTGATGACCTAATAGTGTGACCTAATAGTGATTTGTAAAGGCCAGGTGTTACAAATGCAATTACAACTACAAGCTTTAGTATGGCTTTGGACCTCCTTTCCTCTACAGGGGCTGCGGGGATCACACCTATGGTCACATGGGAATCTCAAGATGGGCACTTGGCTGGAGTGTGGTTTTTGCAGCAGGCTTGTTGCATTTCCTGATGTCTCATCTCCCACCAGCCTATCAGATGTATCCCACAAGCCTGAGGGCCACAGGTCACAATTGCAGCGTAACTGTTTTAAAGGCATTGACATATCTCATAACCATCCAACTAAACCTTCTCCTCTTCCTCACTTTACAAAGAAGGAAACCTTAGCTCAGAGATGTTAAGTCACTCACCTTGGAGCACACAGCTAGTGAGCAGCTGAAAGAAGAATCTGCCGGGCTATGTGTTCCCTCCTGCATCGCTACCCCTAGGAATAAAGGAGTCTAAATTGTGCTATACTCCTCAGACCATGGCCCATGAAGCAGCTGCAGAAGAGAACCCCAGCAGGCCAGGCTTTTAAGGAAGTCCTTACAGAGCAATTATTCCTTCCAAATATTGGAAGATAAAGGGATCAGTGTGGGCTAGGGCATCACACTGATTTGCTCATAATAGATATCATAGGTATTAAGTGCAGTTTATCCTGAGTGTAATTAGTGGATGCTTTTCAAATGTGATGATAATTGCAGCTCATTGTTTCTACAGTAATTTAGAGAAATAAGGAACTCTACTGCGGCTCCTCTCCCGCAAGGGAAGGGGAGAGGAGAGTTGCTATTCAGGAATTAGCCTATGTCAGCAGCCAAACAATGTGACAGTCACCAGTCACCAGCACCACTAGCCGAGGTCCGCTCAAGATACACAAAGGAGCCTCTGCACCAACACTCTTAGGATAAAGTAAGACATATTTTCATCTACTTCTTTGGGACACACGCCCAATGCATTTCAAGAACACTTGGAAATCTGCTATCTCTGAAGGTGTTTATTATTTTAAAATCTCTGTGGATTCCCACCTCTGCTCTCTCCACAAGAATCTGGCATGCTCAGAGGTGTTGAACTGGTGATGTTTGTGGGACAGTTTGGTAACCACTGGTCTCGCATTAGGCTGGCCTATAAAGGGTGCATACCCATCTGCACAGCCCTCCTCTGATGGGTGATAATTCCTGGGCTGTTGATGAGCAAAGGCCTCTCTTGTGGCTACACTGCTGCAGGGTGTCTGATGTCACTCTGAGCACGGCAAATGTCTCTGAGTGTTAGAAGCATTCAGCCCATCTTGTGTTATGCATATCCCCTAAGTTAGGCATTTTCCTTGCTCATCCATGGATTGGCATAGTCTTGGGGCACACATTTCACTCTTATTCCACTTCTAGGGGTGTAGGCATAGGAGATCGGCTCCTGCTGTGATTTTTGTTTATTTTAAAACACCTTACTATTTACTTCTCATAGCTTTTATTTCAAATCATCCTCATGAGTAATTACATTTCTTAAGGCAGAGCTGTCTTTTGACATCTATCAAAACAAAGAAGCAAGAGGAACAAGTCTGCTAATAGAAATCCTTTCATCAAAGCTGATTTCCAAGGGGACAGGTGCATTTTCCCACATGACTCCCACTGTCCAAGAACAAAAGGGTCCTGAGGTGTCAGGAACTTCCCTCAGTGGTCAAACACCAGCTCAGCAATGTGAGCCAAGGACAGATTTCAAATTGGCAACATTGCTACTAGGTTATAGTAGAAAGAACAAGGCTTGCACAGTCCAGGCCAACTTAGGTGTATAAACTTAAAAAGGTTTTATGGGAGAGAAATCATACGTGTTTCAGCTGGTCTCATCTGTGCCCTTGAGAAGCCACCCAAGGCTTGACCTCCCTGGCTGCATCTAGGACCTGCACACTGTGGTCTGTGACTGCTCCTGCAATGCACAGGCCAGCTGACTGTCCCTTCCTGTCCACAGGCCCTGAAAACCAAGCTTCCATAAATCTGCACAAACACATCTACTGTCTCCCCACCCCCATCCTGGCAACCCTGGGCGCATTTCAAAAGACACTAAATTTGATAACTAACACTTATTACTCATTGCCCTCTCCACAATATTCTTGGCAGGGGTTAGACACTGACATTTGCAGCTGAAAATAATGCATTGTCAAATAGGAAAACTGCAGGCTATAATTTTTAACACTTGTATCTGTTATTTTAAACATGAAACATCGCATCAGTTTGACATTAATTTATATAATGGGGACTGAAAAGGATAATGCAATCTTAGTGACCACCTCCATTTAATTAACTGACAGGGAGAGCCACTAACCAAAAATACGGAATTACCATACACAAAAACAAAGGCTGTTTGTATACTTTCCATCATGCATTATTAAAATGCGCCATGTCATTAGGGAGAATAATCAGGATACTAGTGTAAAACCAGCCACTGATAAATGCCGACACGAAACTTTTATGAAAGTTTGTAAATACAGTATTGTATGGAAATTCCAATGCATATTGGCTTTCCTGAGCACTGTAAAATGTTTTATTATGAAAAAAGTGGATAAGATACTTATCTTTTAAATTGGAGTTTAATATTTTATTAGTGCCAGGCACATAATTCTCATCAAATGGCAGGAAACTCTTTTTTGTATGGATATAAATGTCTAGAGTTTAATATTTCAAAGATAAGTACCTACCACTGCATCTATCACACAGCAACTTAATGGAATTTACTTTTTCTTAAATATTTATACTGTATATGTGTTTTCTAGTCAAGTGATCACAGAGCTGTAAGGTGGAGGGTGAGACTGGTCAGTTGTTCAGAAGATGAGGCACACTGCCTTTGGCAAATTCAGTCCATACATCATTAACCTGGACAAGGGGGGGAATCAGTAAGTAATTCAGATCCAAGGGCTTTGAGGGAGGACAATAAGAAAGGTTTACTTTTCAAAAACAGCCAGAAAGTTTCTCTGATTTAGCCTGAGTTTCCGGACAACGCATCAGAAGAAATTACCTTTAGTAAATCAGAAAGAAAAAGAGGGGGAGTTGGGGCTGCTTGGCTTTCAAAGGGAAATTTCATTGTGTTGAAAGCCCTCCCTGTGTCTCCCAGCCAGAGCAGGCTTTTCCCGAGGTCCGAGCACAGAGCTGGTCTTTAGTTCTTCAGCCCTGTAAACTCTTTCTTCAGGCCTGAGAAATGCTTTCTGATCCATGCTGATACAATTACCTAGCCTTTATTGGCAATTTAGACCTGCTTTTAGGGACATTTTAGAGCAAATGATGTTTTCTTGATTTTTTTTTTTAAAGCAGTGCTATTCTCTATACCTTTGGGATAAGGTAGAAACCAAGTTAGAGGCTCATTAATGGGCTGATTGCTACAATGCAGTTTTTTGTTGTTGTGTTGATCTTTCTGGAAACCGAGCTACCCAACTTGCAGGTATGGGCCACACTGGCGATATTCCTGTTGCAAGCAAAGCGATGTTTACTCTGTATATTTGGGTGAAATATGAAGGGGGATTTACTATGATGATACTTAGAAAGGTCTTAAAATCTACCCATTAGTTGAAGGATATTAAAATGGGCCCAATAAATTTTTTAATACATACATATGCCGAGGAGAGGAGGCAACCTTCTTTGTTCTGCTACAGGGTACAGTCCAGTCCAGCTTACGAGCCTGGGTGCATCCTGTCTCTACCAAGTTTAGGGTACCCTTTAGCAAAGTAACCCTCGTTTTGACAGTAAATAAAACCCATGGTCCTTAAAGGCTTTCTGGAGACTTACACAAAGTGACGCTGAAAGCTGCACAGTGACACCAGCCAGGAGGCAGGAGCCCGCAATCTTTCCTGTTCTCTACCAGCAAACTCCCTGACCAGGGACACCCAGGGAGGACTGTGTGCACGATGTACCTCAGCCGCTTCTCTGGCAAACCACAGCTGAAAAGCTGACTGCCCCTTCTCCTGCTTCCTGCAGCAAAGAAAGAGACTGGAAGAAGGGTGTGTGTGGCTTCTTCTGGGTGTGTCCTGCACAGGTTGTCCCGCTGCCCTGAGACCTGAGATCAGGCCCACAGGGGGCAGAGAGACTTGGGAGGGGGACTCCCCATCTCCTCCTCCTCCCTGCTCACTCTTATCTCCCGTGGAGAACATCAGGAAAGTGCCCCTACCGGGGAGACCTTCTTGTGACAAATAAAAGCTGATAATTTAAAATGCTCTTAATCGGGCCTGTGTGAATGAGAATGAACTCGGCTCCGGTAAATAAAACCTGTTAATTAAAAATGTATTCTTTTGAGAAAACAATGTTCTCCTGATCCCTGCTGGTCCAGGCTTGTGTTAAATGGGTTTTCCACCCTGGAATGGATTCACAGAGGTAGAGGGCAGTGAGGACCACTCAGCCCTCCCTCGGAGCAGCGCTCCTCTGGGGAAGGCTGGGGAAAGCCACTCTCTGCTGGGGCTGTGCTGGGGCCAGGCTCCTCCCCACCTCTCAGCCCCCAGGCTCCTTCCTGTCCCTCCGCCCCAGCTACTGTAGCACATGTCTCTTCCTGACATACTCTCCCTCCTCGTCTCCCCTTGCAGGACTGCGTGGAGACGCCCCCACCCCAACGACTTTGCCCTGAGGATTCACTCCACGGCCTCTCGCCTTGTTTGCTTCACCTACGGCCCTTCTTACTACTCACAACCTCCTTCACTGTTTCTGAGTGCTTTCCCGCTCCCACTGGGCTGCGCTCTCTTAAGAGACCAGAGACATTGTCTTGTCTGCCGTGTCCCCATCACTTAGTTGGGGAAAGTTCACAGAAACTGCTCAGTTCGTCCTCATTGAGAAGACTGGAAAGACTGCAAAGGGAGGCAGAGCCAGGACACAAGAGGCAGCCTTGTGCTTGGGGATGACTGGGTATGCCCTTTGGTCAAAGCAGCATGTACTGTGTGAATGGGCCAGCAGGGGGCACTCAGGAGGCGGGCAGCGGGGAGAAACACCCACCGGGAGGCAGAAAGCACAGCTGGCCTTGTGCCTCACGGAGCAAACACACCCTTGTCCTGCTTCCAGTCTCGCCCGGGTCTAGGGATCTCCCTGCCTGCTGGGTTCCAGGTTCAAAGCTCCACCCCAGTGAACCAATGAAGGCTATAAAGTAACACACTTTCTTCCAGCAGTGAGACCGGTCCACCCGAGGACGTCCTGGCCACAGAGCTCTATCTGCCTGGGTTGCACCTGCCTGGGACTCTGCAAAGGGTAGGAGGCCCAGGGAGATTTTCCCGGTGTGCTGTCTGGGGATCTTGAGCCCAGAGTGGATTTTTAAAATAATAGTTGAGAGATGCACTTCCGAGTCCTTTGCGGAAATGGGATCCCGGGAGCCATCTCTACAGCCTTTGGCCCGCGGCACCGCCTCAGGCTGGTGCACACAATCAGCCAGGGATGCTTGCTTCCCCTCCCTGAGTCCGGGATGGTGCCTGTGCGGACCTCGTCTACCAACAGGGAACAGTGGAGAGACCCTCCAGTGACCTTGTAGATGGACAAAGAGAATGTTTGAAATGCGGTTTCTTCTCCAAGTGGCTGCAGTGGTGGAGGTGAACACAGACCACCCTGCGCAGGACATGGGGGAATCAAGCCTGTGGGACCCGGGAAACAGAGGGACCCCGGGGGAGACACCACTGCTTAGCGAGAAGCTTCAGCACTTCCAACTCCATGCAGCGCATCCTTCTGTCTTGCCTTTCCTCATTTCCACACTGCATTATGACAACAAAATCGGACTCGGTGTAGGTGTTGGGTGCTGTGTGTGGAGGACATGGTCTCCTTCACTGGGTCTAAATCTCACAGTCCATGTATGGTGTCCCCTGCCTGATAAACCTCTCATGGAGGTGGCTCCCCGCATTTCTCTAAAAAAACATAAAGAAAAACATTTGTTAAAAAGTCTAAAGATGGTGCAATGAGACCTTGGTGTCAGGCGAAGCCTGCGAAGTTTGAACTGGGTAAGAGACCAATACAAAGGCGGGATTATTGCAGGGCCACGCTGCATCCTGCTCCGCATCAGGGAATCATTTGGGGAGAGAGATTCAATTTCATAAAAATGATCTTCAAGAGCCGTTTTGTGAGTAGTAGAATGTTGGGGATTTTTTTTTTCTCCCTTTCACCCAAAATGAATAAAAAACTTTATGTTCAGTGTGGTACTTAGGTATTGGTTTTGTTAATTTCTTAAAACAAATTGGCTCCCCAGTAAATCCCAAACTTGGACAGGCGCATTAAGCTAGCAGTAGGGAGGCAATCTGAGCATGATTATCCTGTAAGAGAATTCCCAGAATTTCATCCAAACTGTGATTTGTTCTGTTATAAAAGGCCTATAAAAGCCAGTATAGAAATTCCTGCAGGAAACTCAAGTGTTTAAATATCTGCAATTACTCTCTCATCATTAAAGAAAGATATGAAGGACAGGACATTAGCTCACAAGAGCCAGCGCGCGGTGTCGCATGAGCGATAAATCATGCAGGCCTGTGACACAGGCGGACCTTGAGGCATGCTCACAAATCAGCTCGTGGCTCAGGCTCTCTTAACTGGCTGGGTGGCATAAGGCCTGGGGAGGGGGCAGTAGGAATCCGCAGTGGAAGCCCTGGCAAAGGCTTCCACTCTGGTGACCTTCCCATGCTGGAGATCTGCATCGGCTGTGGTTATCCGGCTCTCTGAAGAAGCAATGTTAACGGCAGCCACAGACACAGACTTTGACATGGGCCCATACATCATTCACAGACATCGTGCATTCTGGAATCGGTTCTCCAGGCTTTAAGCTTTGGCTCTTGAGTTGGCCTTATTGCCCTGTGCAGAGCCCTCCTGAGTGACCAAGGACAATGCCTTTGATGAAAAGCTGTCTTTAAGTGGTGGGTCCCCTGATGGCATCTCAGGATGCTCTTCCAGCCAGCCCAGCTGCTCTGCTTACAGGGGAGGGTGCTGAGACCCACCTAGACAGACAAACCAGCCTTGTTTCTCAAGCGAGCTATCCATGGCCCTGGCGTCAGGATTGTCATGGCACTTGCAACACCACCCACCTTCCTGAGGAGTCACCGGTGAGGAGGAGTCTCACAGCTCAAATCAATGGTCACAGACCTAGGACCCAAAAGGACACCTCTTCTCATTACCTCTAGAAATTTGCAGATAACTGGGCTTTCAGCCTGACCCTTCTTTATTCTTCCAAAATCTTTATAACTCGTTTCCTAAAGCAAGCCAGAGTGAGGGGTGAAGATGGGGTTCTCAGAGATCTTTAATCTAGAAGCTAAGAATTGCAGTCCTAATTTCTCCCAGGAGCACGAGAGGAAATTCAAGAATATATTTTGAACAGACAAATGAATGGCCTTTGGGGGCACACCAGTGAGCATGCACTTCTCCCTGGAAAGCATGTGTTGAATATCTTGGTTAATTCACCCACTTAAGGGACGCTTGCAGTCCACTTGCTTGGGAGCCAATGTAGGGTCTCAGCCACCACTCCCAGGGACTAGGATGACATCAGCCCCTGGGATGTGGGCCCAATCAGTAGACACCAGCTCTCTGGATGTGCTCTGACTCTGAGTTCTCCTAGTGACCCCCTATGCCCTACCTCCTGGAACTTGAAACAATATTTTGAGGGCTCAAAGTGGACCATAAGAGAGATAGTGAAAACTCCTGTAGCATAGCACAGTGTGATCCCCAAGAATGCCTGTGTAGGTCAGAGATGACAAATGGCAGAGCCCTGAAGGTGTGCAATCCATTTATTGATTTCAAGCTCTCCCTCCTCTCGTTCTGTGGGCCTCTAGGGAGAGAGAGTCACAGATTCTTAGGGCTGAAATTGTGCAGGAAGGACACGGGTTTCCTATTGGCCAGACATCTGAGGCGGCTTGGCCAAAATATGGAGACCATTACAGGGAAATCTGGTTCATGTTTCTGATGGAGACAAATAGCCTCTCTTGGGCTGATGACCTGTGGCTCTGGGTTGCTGGTATGCCCCATAACAGAAGGTGCCCCTTCTCTCTCTGACTGTCTGGTGTACCACAGCCAGGGTTGTAGAATAACAAAAACAAGGAGAATAAAAAATAGATACACTTAACAGGGACTGAGGATTTGCTGCATGCTAGAAACTTCTTTCTTTTCTTTTCTTTCTCTCTTTTTCTTTCTTTCTTCTCTCTCCTCCTTTCTTTCTCTTTTCTTTTCACTCTTTCTTTCTTCCTCTCTTCTGTCTTCTCCTCTCTCTCCCACCCCACCGGTTCAATACTTGAGGTAGACTGAGGTAGAACTCAGGACCTTCACACTGAGCTCTATCCCCAGCTCCTTTTCGTTTTTTATTTGCAGTCAAGGTCTGGCTAGGTTGTGAAGTTGTCAAAGCTGGACTCAAATTTGTGAAGTTTCTGCCTCAGCCTCCCAGAGTGCTGGGATTACGGGCATGCACCACCACATCTGGTTTGCTTGGAATACTTTTTCACACATGTTTACTAACTTATTGAATCACTAAATGAGGCAAATTGGAATCTGTGTTTCTGTTTCTAGCTCTGTGGCCTGGCAGAGGTCACTCAACCTCTCTAAACCTGAATGTTTGCATCTGTAAAACAAGAGTGATTTCATATCACCCCATCCTCTTTGGCCAAAGGAAACAAATAAAATCTCTCCCCAAGTGCATAACTTCTCAAGCCATTTATTCTTTCCAGGATCATTTCCACTAAGGTATACCAAATTAGTCCCAAGTACAAAGTGGAGAAAATGAAAATTTAATGTACTAACTTAAGGAGTAAAAGACATTCTGTAAAGGGCCAGACAGTCAAAATTTCAGGTTTCATAATCCCCAAGGTCTCTGATGTGGGTACTTAGTTTTACATATGGCAAACTTTGATATGTAAATGCATGTGTGTGGCTCTGCCCCTAAAACACGTTATTACAAAGACAAGCCAGGCTGGCAGGACACTGGCTACAGACTCAAGGCCAGAATTTGCTTACCCTTTCCTTGATTCCCCAATGCATATTTCCCATCCTTTTCAAGGCATAAAAATAAGGAATTATTTCAAAGCAGTTGTATGATATAGAAATCAGATACTGTCATCTCTCCTCCATAGGCTTTCCATGTTGGGGACGTCTAAACAAAACAAGGTGGCATAACCAAGCTGTTTGAACTACGAATAACAGAAGATCTCTAATTCACGTAAGTGGATGAGCCTGGGGTTTTAATCTTAAACATAGGGAGTTCATGAATGCAAGTCTCTGGCACGGTTTACTGAATTATAATTGACAAAAGAAACAGTAAAAATAGATTAATGCTAACACGAGTGATCAATTTCCCCCTGAAGTACCACACAGGATTACTTTGCACTGTTGCTTCGTCTCTAAGGCTTCCTTCTGACAGGCTGAAACCCATCTACAGTAGGCGCTGGAATTCCTTGTACTGCACTGGGGTGACGGCACCATGTTTCAAAGTTATTCAAAACCTGATTGGCCGTGTTCCTGCAATACATTTTCCTAACCTCAAGATAAAGATCCATGCATCTCTTTACCCTTTAAACAAAAAAGCTATTGTAATAGCATGTAGCGTGGGGCATGGTCTGCATACCAAAACCTGTACATGCGCTGCTAAACTGTTTAAGTATGGAAGAAGTAGTGTCTAATAGCATCAGGAAATTGAAATTTAAAAATTTTTCTCACTCACTTATTTGATGAGAACTGGGTATGCTGACAGGTGAAGCAGAAAGCCATTTTTCAAGTTAAATGCCAAGTGGTTATATAGCATAATATTCAGTCAAAATTAACCACCTCACTGCTGTACTGACACCCAGCGTATTTAATGCCAACTGTTCCTGCAAAGAAAACGGCGGACCTTTGGGAATGCCTGCAGGAGGGGAAAGAAACTGTTACTAATACTTCAATTATTTAGTAGGTGCCCCAACTCTCTGAGTGGGAAAAAGGGACTGGCACTCACGCTGACTCTTATAGCCACTGCAGAGGAGCTGAAGTTGCAGTGAGCCCCCTGGGGCCCCATTAGAGCCAAACCCCAATATTTCTGGGCTTACATGGGTCTCATGTCGTCTCCCCACAGTCTAGGTGGACACCTGCTTGCAGGCTCAGGGGCCTGGGAGTAAAGAGACCGTTGTCCTAAGCTTGCTCCTTTAGATTGTATCACAAAACTCCAAAGCCACCAGAGAGTGAATGATGTATGTGCCCCAGGGCAACATGTGGCGGGTCCCTGAGCAGACAGAAAGGAGTCATCACTTGATAGGATTTGAGGTTGCAACTGCTGCCTTGGGAACCCCCATCTGGGAGCTAGACAGAAGGGCAAGCGCAGCTCCAAGCTGGAAACTCTCCCAGGTCTCTCTCTAGACTGATTGTGTTAGGGAGCGTGCTCCAGCGCTCCAGCTAATGGCCCAGCGAGTGTGTTCTTCAGATGCTAGCCACAAACAACAGCAGATCGCAGAGTCTACTCTAGTTCTAAATCCTCAGTGACTGAGTGGCCAAAGGAGCATCTCTGTAAAGGTAGTGATCTTCTTCTCTAAAGTGCAATGTCCTGTGGTGGCTCTTGGGTGCCAGAGACCTGGTAGGAACCAAGGGATGGTCAGGGAAGGTCCAGGACCAACAAGTGTTTATTCATTTTTTCCTGCCAGATGGATGATCATGAGACTTTTCATGTGTTCAGCTTTTCATTTCCCTGTGGCTGTTTCGTTGGCTTTTTAAAACTACTCTGAAAGACAAGAATGCTGAAGTTATCGGGGTTCCCCGGTGCCAGAAGGAGAAGCAGGTCCACAGAGGAGATGACAAGGGTTGCAGCAAGTCATCATTTCTCAGTGGATGAGCCCAGTCTAGGATCCTGCGCCCTGGGCTCCTAAGTCATATGCCTCCTAAAGAGTAATCAGGGGGCCAGTGAGATAACCTAGCAGTCTAAAGCACTGCTTAGGCTAGTTTAGTCAACCACAGGGTGCACGGTTCAATCCCTGGCACCAAATGCTGCACCAGCCCTGCTCCCAAGACAGGCTGAGCCAGCCACAAA
>NDGM011189727.1:0-17091 GCA_002564305.1 Octomys mimax
CAAGACTTGAAGTACTTTGCTCCATGCTCTTCTTGACTTGATGGTTTGTGAAGAGAAATCTTTTATTCTGATGGAATTTCCTTTAAATGTGATCTATTTCTTTTGTGTGGCAGATTTTAATATACTGTTTCTGTGCTGAGTTTCTGGGATCTTGATTACTATATGTCTGGATGTGTTTTTAATTGGCTTGATGTTATTTGAAGTTCTATAAGCTTTGGTTATATGAATGTCAGATTGTTTCCCTGAATTTGGGAATTTTTCTGCTGTTACTTCTGACCATATTCTTTTTATATCATTTGTATTGACTCCTTTTTTCTCATGTATGCCTAGTAGTCTTACGTTGTTCATCTTTACATTGTCTTGCAGATGTTGAATGATTTTTTCCTATATCCTAGTTGTTTTTAAGAGATCTTTTCTTACCTCTTCACTAATTCCAATGGTGTCATCAAGGTCTAAAAGTCTATTTTCACTTTCATTCAAATAGTTTTGCCAGTTCGTGATTGAGATTTTAATTTCCTGTATGTCACTTTGAATCTCCTTCATGCATTCTATTTCTTTCCTATATTGCTCCTTCAAGGATTTCATTATTTTTCTATTCTCCTCTATTTTTTTTATCAGTGTCTTCTTTACAAGCACTTAGTATTTCTTTCATTATAGTTATCCTTTCTTTTTTACTTCAGATACTATTTCTGGTCTGATTTCCTCTATACCTTTCTGCAGTTGTTTCTTGACTTCAGATACTATTATTTCAGAGATTTCAGGTGTGTGCTTTCCAATTTCTTCTATGTTATTGTCTCCTGCATTTGTTCTTGGTGGGCTTGGGGCCTGAGAATGCATTTTGCCCTTTTTCTTTGTCATTTTGTGTAGTACTGTCTTCTGACCTTTGGTGTAGAGCTTTGGTAGAGTTATTACCTAAGCACCAGATCCGGATCTACCAAGTTCAAACTTGTCCAAATGGCGGTGGCTTGGGTCTGGCTACTGTGCTCCATGTCTTCCTGCTGCAGCCTTGGAAGTGAACCTGCTGTGCCACTCTCCTAACATGTTCTGCTCCTGAATCAGCTGGGTGGATCTTGCCTCTAGCCCCTATGTAGAGAGTCACATCAGGCCTGTCTGATGAGAAAGTTCCACTCACAAGCCAGGCCTGGGAGCTGGCTGGAATGAGGGTCCACTCCAGAGGGCCAAGGGCAGTCCCATTCATCACATATTTATAATTTAACAAAAAGTTTCTAAATGTAACATATTATCTTTCTGGGTAATGACAAATTTCCTAATTTTGTTTCTTTTCATTGTTAAACAAAGAAAATTTTCCTCTAGCTTTCTGCTTTTTTAATACATATCCTCTCTATTTGGAGGCTTGACCTAATCCTGGCCCCTTAGTCCACATCAATTACAATGACTTAAGTTCACCAAATCTTCGAATTTCTTCCTTCTGTGCAAGTTTTACTTATACATTCCCACTTCTTCCATCGTTCATTGATGCTTTTTCTCTTTTTATGTACTTGGTACAGTGCCTCACTACACAGCTCTAACTCATATTGATCTTCTGCTTCAGCCTCCCCAACACTAAGATTATAGATGTGCATCACCACACCTAGTTTTGGTGGCTGGCTCAGCAGGCCCGGTTTGGGGCTTGCACTGCATGTTGTACCAGGGATGGAACCCCAGTCCTTGTGCTTGCCAGGCAGACACTTAGACTGCTGAGCTATCTCCCTGGCCTCACTGATCCTTTTCTTTTTATTTTTCCACCATTGTTGAGGATATCATTCATACATATAATTTACCCCATGTCATGTTTTTACATAAGGATGTCTTTACTATAACCAGGATAATCAATATATCTATCACTTTTGCTAATGTGGCTGTCACAACATAGGGTTTGAGGAGGCTCCTTTAAGTAGAGACGGGGATTCGACTTGCTTCTGGCAGATTCATGACTCTGACTGCATAAACACATATAAGGATGTGTAAGTTATAACTGTAGCCTGATTATGCAAGCAGAAATAGAAAAGAAGAGAAAAATAAGAATGGGACTTCACCTTCAGGAGCTAAGGCACACAGCCCTGATGGAGAGGACCACACTGAGCCTTCAGCAACAGAAAAGGGGCAGCTCTTAAGGTGTGTTTGCAAGGTGATAGGGTCTGAATGAACATTATTTCAGTTCTGGTTTTGCAGGCCACTCTGGAAAAAGTATTGTTTCAGAGGGACATTTGGTCTCCATGGGATGACAGTTTGCCTTAGGGTACTCTCAGTTTTGTGGAGGATTTGGTGGAATCCAAGATGACTACAGGTTTAGAGGATTACTGGAGAATTCTGTGCTCTTTTGTATTTGAATATTCCTTGTTTCTATGTCCTCAATCTTGAAAGGGAAAGAGATAAATTACATAAATTAGGGCTGAACCCTATATTGCCAGCTTTTATACAGATTGTCCTAAAATGATTAACCTGTTTATAAGCTAAGGTGTGCAAGATTCTTCCCAGTTTTAAAGTAATAAAGGACACTGCTACAAAATAAACACAGCACTTTGTTCTGCTTTAATTACCCATGGAACATCTGTGGATCCAAATGAAGTCATTATCTTTCGCTTTTTTCCCTATTAATTTCTTTTAAAAAGTAATTTTGAAGCCCCTGCCTGCCCCAGAAGAAAAAAAATCAAGATTAAAATGAGCAACAAGTTAAAGACCCTGAAAATGTTTGTCCTGTTTCTATAGTGGCCTGTTTCTCATAATGAGAACTTTTGAAATGTTAATAACTACTCTGTTACTCTAAATATACAAGCAGACTTTTTCCTGCAGTGAGTAATGCAATCTTGTATAGAATATTGGTGAATTAATCAGCTTTCCCATCTCTGAGACACAATATCTGACACCCAAAACTTAAAGGAGGACAGGTTTATTTTGCTTCACGATTTTAGGGGATTCAGCTTATGTTCATCTGGCTCTATATGATAAATATTATGGTTGAGCGATATGATGCAGCACTAGGGGCTTAGTTCTCAACAGCCAAGAAGCACAGAATGAGAACAGTGCCAGGGAAGAGAGGGGGTAGCAGATACAGTAGGCCAGCAAGATCATGCACGAGTGACCCCCACAAGATACACCCATAGTGTGCCCCATCAAACTTCGAGGAAGATACAAAAGCTAATCAAGTTGGCATTTCCCCTAATCTATCACATCCCATCTCTGTTCAACTTGATATCCAGATATATTTCTTTAAATAATTTAATTTCAATGTAAATACAAGGTCATTATTCTACTTAACATAATACAACTATCTTTTGTACAACTGAAACTCAATTAATTCCTTCCTTAAAAATCTCAGCAGTCCAAGCATTACTGAAAAGTCCAGATTCCCTCTGAAGTTTTCAAGGGAAATGCTTAACTGTTAACCTCTATAAAAATAAAAAAAAAAAAACAAGTTGTATAATCACCATCTATGAAAGCATGGGAAGAGGATTTTCATTGTAAAGGTAATAATAAGAAGATAGAGAAAAGCAAGACCAAAACAAAACTGAAACTTAACCAAAAAAAAAAAAAATTAAACCCTACAGCACTAGATTCAGTATTAAGGGTTCATGGTGGTAAGATATGAGCCCCAGAGGCCCTGAGCTGCGACCCCATTACTTCCTTGCTGGTTGCAAAAGACACAATCTCTCTTTCTGGCTCCATTCACAGGCTACACCTATCTTTTACAGATATTCTACTCTTGTGACATCCCTGGCTTTCCAGGATCTCCAATGCATCTGTCATTTTTTCCCACAGCTTTATGCACTGCTCACTCAAGGTTTCCTTGGCTGAAGTACCAGGGCTTCTTTGAAATCTGTTGGAAGCCTCTCTAGACCACAACTCTTGAGTTCTGAGTGCTCGTAAGCCCAGCATCACATGGATAATACCAATGACTGTGTGATCAGTGGAAAGAGTAGACTAATCCCTTTGGACCATGACTTCAGAGGTCTCAAAATCCTAGGAACTAATTATCTAATTGGTCTTTCATAGTGATTCCAGGATTTTTCTTCACAAATGAAATGTTAAAAAGTTTACATCCTAAAGTCTGAAATAGGTGGGGGATCTTGCTGATTTTAGAGATACCCTCAAAGAAACTTAGTGTCCTAAAAAGACACAGTTGGTTTCTTTATAATGGCACTAATCTCTTCTGTAGCCACACATCAT
The DNA here is from genome assembly GCA_002564305.1 of Octomys mimax. NCBI lineage: Eukaryota > Metazoa > Chordata > Mammalia > Rodentia > Octodontidae > Octomys > Octomys mimax. The sequence continues at coordinate 4,168 of NDGM011189727.1, forward strand.
TTGCCCCCAACTTTTCCTTCTAGGACAAAATTTAATATTTTCAAATATTTTTGCTTCTTTTTGCTCTCAATTATTATTTTAAGTCTGACCAAAGTCAGGTAGTAGTATCCATGCAACAACTTGAATGTTGGGCTATCTTGAAATGTCCTCAATTCATCTACCATTTTTAATGTCTCTTGCAAAGTCTCAGGACTTGGGAAAAAATATAGACAAAATTTGATAGGAGTGTAGCATAAATGATTGTAAGTCAAATTGCTTATGAACTTTTGCTTCTAGATGAAAACTCCTGAATTTGGCCTTGACAGTCTCCATTCCCATCAGGAGCCTGTTCATAAGATTTCCAACCCAAGTTAAATCAATCAGGATCTCTACACCATCCTAGGGTTTCTCCATGATATTTATCCAAATGTTTCCAATCACTTCCCACAAGCCAGTTTCAATGGATTATAAATCATATGGCTAGATACAATCACAAAAGCACTGCCATTGCTGGCCCTAATTTTCTGCATTAGTCAGCTTTCTCATTACTGAGACACAAGATTGAATATCCACAACTTAAAGTAGGGAAAGTTTTGGGCCAGTGAGATAGCTGGGGGGACTAAGTGACTGCTTAGGCAAGTGCAGGGACCAGGGGTCTGATTGCAGGCACCACATGCCCCACTGGCTCCACCCCCAGGCATTCTGAGCTGGCCACGAAGACCAGGTGTGGTGGAGTATGCCTATAATCCCAGTGCTGGGGAGCTGAAATACAGGAGGATCACTATGAGTCCAAGCTGTGTGTTAAGACCCTGTACCAAATACATTAAAAATAATGATAAATAAATGAAGTAGGAGAAGTTTAATAGGGTTCAATTTTAAAAGATTCAAATGACTGCAAGGGAGAACATCATATTGGAAGTGTGTGGGAGAGCAGAAGTGCTTTGTTTATGATTTTGTGGGTGTAGAGCAGAGGAACAATGTGACGAGAGAAATAAGGGACCAGATTTACACCCCAACATCACTCCTCCTTCACCCACCCAAGCAGATCAATGCTTCTCCAGTCCTCCAGGCAGATCCTAAAGCCAACCAAGTTGACACTGTACTTTAACCATCACTTTAAACTTCATCCCTTTGTAGCTTTCAGATGTGCTTTTCCTTGAGTAACTCCTTTTTTTAATAGCAATTTGTTCCATTTTGAGTGCAAATGATAAGCAGAATAATTTGGTATCTTATCTGTGCAAATATATAACCACCAGATATTAGACTCATCAAATTCAATGGAAAGAACATCTCCCAAAAGAGAGTCATAAGGCATATACCTAAAGTAAATTAATCATGCTAATAAAATAAATCAACCATAAACATCAAACTGAGTAGGGGACACATTGACACATCTAAATTACATCAAAGCATAACAGAGTCATAAACTTACTGGACATAACATACCAGCAAATGATAAAATACCCTCACCTGGATTGTACAAAAGGATGGGCAGGCAACACTGAGGTATGGAAGTACATACCAGATGTTATCTCTTCACATCACCTGTTGCAGTACTCTTGAGGTTGACATGCAGAACTCCAGTTCTTTGTCCTATGACTTTACTTCAGTCTTGAACTTAACAATGTCCAATCACCTGCCTGGTGTTTGGACTCAAATTTTAAACCAACTGGTTTTCTCCAGAAGACACATGAAGATGCTCTATCCAGTGAATAATCTCATCTGTCAACCTGTGGTGTCCTTTGGTATTTCTATAGACTCTACCCTGCCTTTCAGTGTCCCCCCCTTCTTTCAATCCTTCTCCAATTGTTAACTCTTTCATAGCATATATATATATATATATATATATATATATATATATATATATGCTTAGAATAAGAGAGTCAGTGATTTCCTAAATCACTGGCTACCAAATGTATTTTAAGTACTTAGCCAGATAACAAAATGCTGTGAATGAATTGTTATTCATTGAATTGTGACACTGGAAAGACAAAGGTATGACTGGATTATCACTGGCATAGTGTGGTCATGACAATGAGTTTAACTTCCTTAGATCCCACACTAAAGTAAAGTCATATGCATTGACTTTCCTATGCCTGGTATATTTCATTTAGCATATCATCTCTCAAATTCAGCTATGTCTTCCCAAATAGCAGGACTTATTTTTCCCTTATGGCTGAATAATATTCCATTGTTCTTTTTTCTTTTTTTGGCAGATCCAGGGATGGGACTCAAGGCCTTGCATTTTCTACACAGGCACGTATTCTACTGAGCCATCTCCATGGCCCCAATATTCCATTGTTTATACACAAAATATTTCTATACATGTATACTGGATATTCCATATTTATTAATACAAGCCACTTTAATGTACCTGTCTTTATATTAAAAAGAAAATATAATGGAATCTAGTACATTCTAGAAACACTCAAGCCAGAAAGAATTTACAACATTGAAGGGAAAACTGTATGAAATTGGGCTTGAAAAGATTGGGGATTTACTATAAATAAATCACATACAATGAGAATTCAGAAAGAATACCTAGTTCTAAAAACAATTTGTTACATCGATCTTGGTGATTTGAGCTAAAGAGCTGTTACATTTTTTTTTCTTCTTTTTGGCAGTGAAAGATAGAAGATGATTTAGACTGGTACTAAGAAATCCAAGTGACAGCCTGCAGCTTCATTACAAATACCACCTGATTGAATCATTTAGAGGGGCCATCTGTCTCAATGCTTATGTGTGCTGTATCTCAGACTGAAGTGAGAAAATTAGGGAACTTTCAAAATGAAAACTGATTTCATAAATTACAGCCCAGAAAATAACAAAAAGAGCTGTCATGCCCTTTAGAAGTTTTCCTTTAGTTTCTGCTGAATCTTTTGTCTTCAACCTTTGTGCCTTGGTATTGTCTCTATTGTACTCAAACCTTTGCGTTTTTTTTTCTTAGTGCAAGTTTTAGAAAAGATACATGATGATTTTTGTGCTGAGTAGAGGGAAGCTTATATGTACAGAAAACTTTGCAAGACTCAAATTATATAAGATAATACATGAAAACTTAAGAAACATGGAAACCAGAGAACGACTAACAAAAATAAATATCATCACAATCCATGATAGCAATATGAAAGACCTGATACATTTCCCAGATTTCAGAAGGACAATTACAAAAAACTATGGCCAAATATTGTATCTTTTTGTGAGTGGAAATTGTAGTATCTCAGCTTCCATTTTTGAAAGATATACTCATCAATATACAAAATATTTTGTAATAAATTTTAAAGCTTTGTGTAATACAATCTTATTAAAGGTATAGAAATTTTATTTTATTGCTTTATTTTAAAACTTTTTTGCCCAAATCCATAGTTTACACCAAAGTAAAAGGGAAATTAAAACTCACTGTTGAGAAATCTATTATTTTGTTCACTGACTCATTCAAGAATTGTGTACCACATACATACATGTGATAAACATTGTAAGTATCACAAAGAATAATAAATGTTGTCTGTCCTGAAAAAGTATTTAGGTGAAATGTTTTGTACATTAAAATAGATTTATATGTTTAATGAAACATTCTATAAGAATCTAGAATGTATAGTGAAATTATTTACCAGCAAATAGTGAATGTTTTTGTATAAGAGAAGATCACTTCATTTGTTTTTAATCAAAGCATTAAATATTCACAGACTAGAAATAAATGAGATGTAAAGACACAAAGCTGAAAGTATCTAAAAATAATACCCCAAATTATAGGTCCAGGAAGCAGAAAAATAATTGATAATAAAAGAGTGATTTTTGCAGGATTCTTATTTTTAAGTATGTATGTAAATGCATATAATGAGAGAGACAAACAGATGACATCTTTGTTGACTGCAAAAAGTTGAGCTAAGTTTTTTTTATTTTAAAAATCTGTAGATGTTAACCCATTGTTGAAAATATCACTGTTAGAAACAGGAGGCATAAAGTTTAGTCTTTTAAATTCCCTGACTTCATCCTAGTTCCTCTTCCTTTTAGTAAGAGACTTAAAAATCAAATAAGTGATTATTTTAGGAATTTTATTACTTCATTTAATCTTTTTAATGCATTATATTTTCTTTTTAAATATCTTAGTCAAAGACACAAACCATGTGTTATTTGATTATATATCATTTGTTCCCTTTAATCTCTCTCTCTCTTTTTTTTTTTATTTTAGGGAAGGGTGTACTGGGTGTTCAGGGTCTCACTACTAGATTGGACTCTTTGTGATCCTCCTGCTTACACCTCCCAGGAGCTGGGATTACAGGAGGAGCTAGCCACCACACCCAGTCTCAATTGCAGTCTCAGTGCACCCTGGGGTGAGGCCGGCATGGCAGGCCCAGGTTTGAACACCCAGCCCCTGTGCCTGTTTGCAGGCTTAATCTCTCTTTATAATAGGCATTCTATGGAGTTACTTCAAAATTCTTCCTACAATTATGCAACTTTTAGTTCTTAAATTTTCTATTTTAAAATCTTTTAGTAATAATTTTCCTTAAAATCAATTTGTTTAGGCAATAAAACCTATATCATTATCTATTTATAATGCTTGAAGTCATTTTTCTTTGAGAATGTTTTCTTGAGTAATGCACTTGGTACACATGAAATAAATTCTGCTGATCTGTGGAAAGGAGCAGTTAATACTTGATTTGTTTTGTCTCCTTTTTTCAATTTTATGTCCTTTTACCCTTCTTAATTTATTATATATTTCTTATTTTCCTTTCTTAAAATTATGCATGCATATATTTGGTAATATGAAGAACTAATTTGAAGACAACACTATGCATTATAACAAGTACTGTGAAATTGATTTTATTTTGTTTAGTGAAATTTTGTATCATTTGTAATTTTTGTTTTAGTATTGTTCTGTCTTTAAAAAATAAAACATTTTCTTAAAAGTTTCCTTAAGTTAGATTTTTCTCTTAGTATAGATTGGCTTTTTTTTTCTATTTTTATTTATTTATTTATTTTTGTATTTTAGGGAAGAGTCTACAGGGTGTTCAGGGTCTCACTACTAGATCAGACTACTAGTGATCCACCTGTTTACAGGCTCTCAAGAGCTGGGATTACAGGTGTGCATCACACTCCCAATCTCAATTGCTGTCTCAGCGTACCCTAGGAGCAGGGTCAACACGGCAGGCACAGGGATTGAACCACCGGCCCCTACACCTGCTTGCAGGTGCTTTAATCCACTGAGCTATTTGGCTGGCCCTGATTTTTTCTTATAATCAAATGTACCTGTTTTCTTTGGTGAATTAGGTTTTTTAAAAATTTATTACCACTCATTTTACCATTGAATAATATATTATTACCACATTGATTACAATATTTCTTTGCAACATAGTAAATCTTGAGAAGTTATATCTCTTTCACTGTGAAGATAGTCTTGACTAACTGTGCTACTTCTTATACCTGCTTCGATTTTTTGACTTTAATTTGAAAACAAAAATGTGTGCTTTATATCCCTTTTTCTCTCTCTCAAGTGGATGAGGGTAGTAGACATATAGATATGTTTATCTGAGAGTTAAACTGTCTTTGTGGCATATCCGAGTAATACAATTATTATCAAATACTCTTCATAAATGCATTGATGCATAGTGCACTGGAAGAAGGGGAAGACACTTATGCCTCAGAAGATTTAACAGGGTAGAAAATTACTGGTCTGGTTTTTCTCCAAAAAAATTAGGGTACTGTATACTAGTGTTTTGTATACTTCCTTCTAGTGAACATTTCCATTGTGCTCCAGTAAAATGAACAGTGATAGAAAAACAAAAACAAGTTATTTTTTTCCTGGTAGTCCTGGAATATTTCTGAGAAAGCAAAAAAAGTTTGCACTTGTCAATTTGGCTTAAGAAATATCTTCATAAGGACCACAGCGAAAGACTTTATAAAACAAAGAGCCATCATGCAGATGATCAGTATATCTTTATATCTAATGCAGTCCACATAATGGTTGAAATTAGAGAAGTCTTCAGTCATAAATTCAAAGGATCCTTTCAATTTTCAATTGTAGCGAGATAAACCCAAGTTCAAATCCTATATATGTGATTATGAGCACTTTGGCTTTGTTTTGTATCAGTTTGGGAAAACAAAAAATAAATATAATGTTTATCTGAGTGAGTGTGATGAAAATTCAGTACAACATGAATGTGAAGATCTGGGTACAATATTTACCATAGACTTAATAAGTCATGAAATCATACCATGTAAAAGTATTAGTGGTGTTTGGAATATTTGGTAAAAGTTATAATTACTTATATTAATATATTCTACCATTGGAATAAAGTCAAGAATTTTCATTCTCCCCCATCCTGTCACAAATGGGTACAGCTTGACAAACTGACGGTATGAATTGCAAAATCGCCAGTGGTAGGTGTGGGGTCTGCACAAATTAGACATCTACTTTTGTGATTCATCTTTGTGTAAAATATACATAATTTAAATAAAATCAAAATTATCTGTAAAAATTTAATTGGAAGAATAGTAAGATAATCTAAAATATATTTCTCATTTAGGTAAGATATCATCTTTTAACAAAATCATGTCATCCTAGGTTTTACAATTCCAATGAGGATGCTCTCCTGGATTATCTAAGAGTTAGGAAGCATGTATGAGTATGTTGCCCTCTACTTTTACATATTTATAATACTTTATTTAATTTCAAATTGATAAACAAGATCAGTGCATAACAATCTATTCCATCAGATAATAAATGCAGTATTTATATTTTTCTTCTATAGCTATACAGTAGTGTGGAAGGAAAATATTTAGTTTGAAACCTGAGATATATAATCAGATCTAGATAAAGTTGTGAAAGAAGTCAATATTTTCTTGCTTAAATTAATTCCCTTCTAGCTTTGGCTCATTCTACCATTTTTCTGCTCCTAAATGTTATGGTTGTATCTAGATGTTCCCCCAAAGCCTCATATGGCCGCAGGTGGAGCTTTTTGGAGATGGCTGAATTTAGGGTTCGATGCTGGGATCATGCTGTGATGCTGAGTTTAAGCATGCCCCACCCTGGGTGCGAGTGTCACCCACCTGAAGGGACAGAAAGAGGGCTATTGCCCTCACTTGCTGCTTGCTGCCTTCTGCCTTCCGGTCTTGCAACAGAGTGCAGTGCTCCTCAGCAAGGCCCCGCTGCGTTGTAGCCAGGCAGCTGGGCACTGGAACCTCCAGAGACTGAACTACAATAGACCTTTCATTTGTTAATTTTGAAGGTATGGCATTTTGTCTCAGCAATGGGAAAAGTAATTAAGACACTATATATTTCTGTTAACAAACATTTTCTGCAGTTGACTACCCTCTGGCCTGCCCTTCTAACTCTGCTGAGAATTCTAATACTACATTTATTTTTTTTTTCAATTTTAAAACTTGTAGTTTAATGTACTTTTTGCCCGGATTTTCACATGTCTTTCAAGGTTACAGCTTGCTCCTTAAGTTTTATGAGGACAAAAACTTTACTAACTCTTTTAATATGTAAATATGTAAGACGCTTGATACTTTTACATTCATATCTTTTCATTCTCAGCTCAAACTCATTTGGCAAATTGTATTATTGTACTCAATAGGTATATCCAGGAGAAAAATCAAGACTAAGAAGCATACAGTCCAGCATGATGCAGATATAAATTATATGACTACAAATTTAAAGTTTTTCAGTCGAAAAGTTTGCAAGCTCTGTTTCCTTGCAAAATAACAATAATGTTAAATCAATGGATTGCATGAATGTTGTTGGTTTCCATAGTAGAAAATTCAGAAAGTTGTTTGATGTTGCTTTTCATTTTCCAGAGGGCAAACAACTTCTTCACCAATAATTACTCTAGCTAGTGTATAATCAGATAGAAGTATTAAATTATATAATGTTCAGAAGTTCATGGTTCTCATTTTATTTTTGTTATTTTCTTATTGGTTAGGATATATCATTTTTCTATTTCTAAAACTAATGCATATTTTCTACTTTATTATTCCCTTATGAAGGGTGAAAATGCTTTATACTCACTCATTTTAAAAAGATCATGCTAGAAATATTAGAATTACAAATCATTTTGTACCAGAATAAATTAGTGTAATGTAGAATAATATTTAACATTTCAAAATGTTTTGCATATTGACTAGTGCATGACAGAAAAACATTAACTATCTTAACTGGAAAAAATAAATGATAAATATTTTGTGTTATCCCCCCCAAACAATTACTTCCTTTCTTTATCATGAGTAAAATAACATATCATTGCATTTGCTGTGAAAAATAAGATTTTTTTCACTTGAGATATTGTAGCTTTTTATTTTTTTCCTCACTCATTCTAAAACCTTAATCACTGCATTTCTCTCCAACTACTTCTGAAATAGATACCCAAATGATTCCACACCATTAATAGTTTCAGTGTTTGCAGCACAGCCAATAGATTATGAGGTAATGTTTCTTTTATCCTGACTATTTTTGCTTTAATACTGCTTTATTCTTGTCATTAATCTCACAAAGTTCAGAGTCAATGTAGTGGGTTTTGTTTATTACTTTTTTTTTCTTCTGCTATCAACAAATATTTCTTAAAAGAATAATATGTATCACCTCAAACTGCATTCAATGTGTACAAACATTTTCTGAGTTACTTTCTCAGTTGAAGTAAAATTTACATAGAGTGAAATATACAGACCTTAAGAGTTCAATGTAGGGCTGGCTAGACACTCAGTAGACTAAGAACCTGCTTTGGCAAGCTCAAGGACCAGGGTTTGATCCCCGGTCCCATATGTCACACTGCTCTGAGCCAATGACCCAGTCTAGGCATGGTGGCACATGCCTGTAATCCCATTGCTGGGGAGGCTGAAAGCAGGAGGATCACTTCGAGTCTGAACTGCGTATTGAGACAATGTACCAAATATGTAAAAATTTTTTTTAAAGTTCAATGTAGTGAGCTCTGCAAAATATGTCCCCTCTTGTACTAATCCCCAAGGAAAATATGGGGCTATAAAAGTTCCCACGTGCTATGATCCACTCTAAACCCATGTCACACAGACAACCACTGTGTATTTAAATTAGCTTTAGCTATCTCTTGACCTCAACATGTCATTGGAGGTGTTGAGAATTTGTTTAATGTGATGGTACTTTTTGAACATGATTCAGTATGTTTTTCAGCTTACCCATGTCATGCTTTGAATCAGCAGTACATTACATGTGGCTAAATAGATATCTATTTTATGAACTTTTTATTACTTTCTGTTTGGGCTAGTTTGTTCACAGTTATGGTATTTTATTTTAAAGAAGAAAAAGCAGTACAAATGACACCAAAATTCAAAATAACATGTTAAGAAACTAACAAAGGTTATTATGTAAGTTATTATCTTTGAAGTAGTTGCCCAGTTTATAAAACATAGGTATGCAAAATTGATCAAACAATATAAATACTAATGTTCCATTCAATGAACTAATAGAAATTTGAAGTACAATTATCTTAGCTATCATGTGTGTGTGTGTGTGTGTGTGTGTGTGTGTGTGTGTGTGTGTTTCCACTTCATGCTTTTCTTCTTTCCCCCATGACAGTTGTTCTTTCCTTTTCAGCAGTTTCTTTCCTTTTCAAAATATCCATTGTACCTTTGGAAATTATTTGTTCTTTCAGTTTCTTACACTAGGGAGATTAAATGATATTTATACCTGTGAGCCTAATTTATTTCACTTGTAGGGCCCGCCAAATAATTCAGTGGATTAAAGTGCCTGCGAGCAGGCTCAGGGGCCCAGGGTTCAATACCTGGGTCTGCTGTGCCTGTCCCACCCCCAGTGCACACTGAGACAGCAATTGAGACTGGGCATGGTGGCACATGCCTGTAATCCTAGCTCTTGGGAGCTTTAACAGGCAGATCACTACAAGTCCAGTCTAGTAGTGAGACCCTGAACATCCTATAAACCCTTCCTTAAAATCCAAAAAAAGAGCACCTTTCTCTGATTTATTTCACTTGTAAATATGGTTTCTAGTTGCATCAATTTACCTATTAAAGCCTCAAGCTCATCTCTTTTTATACCTGAGTAGTACTCCATTGTGTAAAAGTACCACATATTTTCCCATTCTTTCTTCAGTTGATAGGCATTTGGGTTTTTTGTAAGATTTAGCTATTACAAATTGTGCTTCTATAGACATGGGTGCATGTTCATATCACTGTGATACAAGGAGAATAACTGGGTCTAATGAATCCACTAATCTTACTTTTTGGAGGAGTCTCCACACTGATTTCACAATGGCTGTACCAGTCTGCACTCCTATCAACTGTGGAGAAGTATTTCTTCTTCCCCACAACCCTGCCAGATCTGTTAGTGGTTGATTTCTTGAGATAGTCAGTCTTTTAGTAGTAAGGTGGAATCTAAATGTTATTTTTAATTTGCTTTTACCAAATGACAAAAATCAAGCAATCTAAGAAAGAAAGTAAAACATGTATCCATTGAAAATTACAGTAATCTGAAAAAAGAGATCACAGAGGATTTCTAAAAATGGAAAGATATTCTTTGCTCATCAATGGAAACAACCAACATTGTGAAAATGGCCATACTCACGAAACTGTTATTCAGACATAATGCAATCCCAATCAAAGTACAATTACATACCTCATATGTATATAGGAAACATTATTAAAATTCATCTGAAATCAGTAGAGACCTGAAATAGCAAAAGCAATCCTTGACAACAAAGGCAAGGCAGGCCAGGGATATAGCTCAGTGGCATAAGCGCCTGTCTGGCAAGTGCAAGGTCCTGAGTTTGATCCCTGGTACCGCAAAAAAAAAAAAAAAAAAAAGGCAAGGAAGATGGCATCACAATCCCTGACTTGGAATTATACTACAATGCTGTTGTGAGAAAATCAACATGATGGTGACAAAAATATAGACCTGAGCATCAATGGAACAGATTAAAAATGCAGAAATAACTCCGAACACACTCAAACACCTCATCCTTTACAAAGGGGCCAAATGTGTTCACTGGAACTAAGCCTCTTTACCAAACTGTGCTGGAAAAAACCCACTTTCCACATCCCAAAGACTAAACTAGACCCAGTTCTATCATCATGCACTAAACTAAAGTTAGAATAAATCAAAGATCTAAATATTAAAATAAAAATCATAAATCTACTGGAATAGAAAGTAGATAAAATCTTGACATAGAGGTAGATCTATAGTTGAACAAAAATCAAATCTCATTGGAAACACTCCAAATAATCAACAACTGGGGTCTCATCTTATTAAAAGGATTTTGCACACCAAAAGAAATCATCAACAGAGTGAAAAGGAAGAGTGGAAGAAAAGGTTAGAAAATTGTCTCTCAAAAACAATAGTTCTATCTAAAACATACAAACAATTAAAAAAAACACACATCAGGCTCCAAAAACCAAAAGACCCAATACAAAATGAATATCTGGGATGAATACATATTTCTGAGAGGAAGAAACACAAATGGTAAATAAATATATAAAATTTTTAAGTAAGTCCTTCTTTTGTATATTTGTATTCCTTTCTCCTGTGGAAATAGCAAAATGTGTAATTCCTATCAACAGTCTATGTGTATATTTATCTTGAGAAATTGCCAAAGAGTTGTGAAAGTCCAAAGAAGTTGGTCAACTTCCACAAATACAGGAAAGCCTCATTTTTTGTTCTGCATTATCAGCACACATAGTTGTCAATCTTTTCATTTTAGTATATCATAGTTGGTATGCAGAATCATCTTGCACAATACAGTAAATTGCATTTCCTTGATTGTATTTACACTGAAGGTGTTTTAATGAATTTGCCTTAGTTTTCATACTTTTGCTTTTACAAAATTACTTGTAAATTTTGGGGGGGATTATTTGACTGTTCACCAATATTTAAAAATTATTTTCATTAGAGAGTCTCTGACATTTATATTTAAACTCTTTTTGCAAGTGTCTTTTGTATTTTTCATTGTTTTAATAATTTTTCCTGAAAATGTTCTGTTTAGAGTGGCACTCAGTTTACATATATATATATATATATATATATATGGCAAGCTCTTTTCTATTCTTTCTAAAAAATTTGTACGTACTCCAAATATTCTAGGTTCATTCCTTTTGTTAGGGCATAAAGTTATTCATTCACTAATTATTGAAAATTTCCCCTGCCTTGCTTTTTGAATTATCTAGGTTTCTTGCCTTTGAATGAAATTTCTGTTGTGAGCTGATGAATTTTGTCTATTCATAAATCTAGATCTTATTAATTTAATTATTGATTTACACTTAGACTTGAAAATAGGCATGCTTCACACATTGTTCTTATTTAATTCTTTGTCCACCATTTTATTTTTTGTATTGTCATATAAATTTTAGAAACTACTTTGAAAACCACACTTAGACTTGCAAATAGGCATGCTTCAGACATTGTTCTTATTTAATTTTTTGTCCACCATTTTATTTTTGTATTGTCATATAAATTTTAGAAACTACTTTGAAAACCATTTTAGTATTTGAATCAAATTGCATTTCACTTACCGATCAATTTGAAGATAAGGAAATCTTCACATAATTGATTTCTAATTCGTGAACTTGAACTTAATATATACAGAAAGAGATAGATATAAATATCAATAGTATTAACGTACACAAGAAAAGCATGACAATGCAAATAAAGTTTTATTTAATTGCCAATAATCACGTATGCATATCTGTATCTATGTCTATATTTATACAGCTTTTTGGCTTTTAGTTGAATTTTTCTTGTACTGTTTTTTTTCTTAATGTTTTGTCAGTTGTAATTTTGGTGCCAAGAATTGAACCCAGGACCTCATGCTTGCCGGGCAGGTGCTGTTCTGCTGAGTTATATCCTTTTCCTAGGGCTCTGTTTTGCAATTTTCACTGTTCACATTTTAAAAACATTTTATTTGTGTAGTCCAAAATAAGTCATATATTGGATGGGATTTTTTTTTTTTTTTTTTTTTTTTTTTTTTT